>JAAGNO010010507.1:29580-44309 GCA_033439905.1 Ceryle rudis
CTGCCAATGGCAGGGACACCTCCCACTAGATCAGGTTGCTCAGAGCCCCATCCAGCCTGGTCTTAAAAACCTCCAAGAGAGCGATTATTACATTTCAAGAAAGAGGAGTTACTCTTGGATTTCTACTCTTGTCTTGAATAGATTTTAAAACTACTAGAAAAACACCTAAGAAAACTCTTCTGGACAAAACTAAAAAGGAGTATGCCTCTAACTCTTGGTCCCTTTCCCTGTTTACTCCATCTGCCTTCCAGAGCAGATCCCTGGGAAATGAGCAGTACTCTGACTTTATGATGACTTGCAGCAAGATTTGCACAAGACTATCTGTGTGTGTGCCTCAGGCAAGATTTATTCATTTCATGTAATTTACTTTATGCTGCAATGATTCTGTAAAGTCAGGAAACATTCTATACAGAAGCATTAAGAGTTAGCTTTACAGCTGCAAGAAATACAGATATGTAACCATCTTCTATAATCTATTAATTCCCTTTCAGTGATGAATGTAAATGTTCGTGTGCTGACATAAAATCCATTGTCACTGGGACACGACTGTTAAAGATATCATCTAGGTAAATTCTTGATCTTGTAGTGTGGTCCACAAAAATTGACTGGAAGGTGTTTCAGGGAGAATTTACATAAGGAAAGGTTTGAACTTATTAGAAGCAGTTTGCCAAACAGATTGTAACCATTATGATTGGTTTGCTATTGTCATGCCAGTAAACCAAAAAGGTGCTTAAAAAGCAGATGCCAATTTATTCAGTTAAGTTGAAAGTGCTACTGAAGACAGTAGAACAAATGGAGATAATGGGGAATAAAGCAAAATGACATTCAAATACAACAAACTGCAGTCCATTTTATTTAAGGTTATGGTTTTGTAATTAAGGTTCAGAGGGGAGAGAAAAATGTGGAAAGAAAAGCACCAGAAAGGACAAAATTATTTTATATTGTATAGCTAATACAGTCCTGAACCTAGTGTTGCTGCAACACAAAAAAGCAGCTGTGATTTAGAAAACGGTCACGTTTGAAATGTCTAGATCCCCGTTTTCCTTTTTCTTTCATCATTGCAGTCAGCATAGTAACGAAAAACAGCTCTCATGATGTCATAAACTTTACTGAAGAAAGCAGTGTCTTTCTTGAATTATTTATTTTACATAAAACATTTATAAAGTGCTACCAGTCAACATATAAGAGCAGTATAATAAAATCAATAAGCATTAAAATCAGAATGAATTTGGGCACCTCATACATTATTCTTCAACTGTGCCCTATATGTGGTTACAAAACACCTTTTCTGCCAGCCTTGATCCTGTGTCTTCTCTGGGGAGCCTCTTGATATTTGAAGTGTTGCTGGACCATCCTCAGTCAGCTCCCAGCTATTGCCAAGGGACTGTTTCTCAGCTGAGAGCTGCATGTTGTGGTTTGTGCTGGCCTAACAGTCTCCTCCCCCCACCTCCAGTGCCCTTCTTATGCTGTTGAGCACCAATATTTTTGCAGAAGTTTGAAGTGTAGCGCAGTTGGCTAATGTGGCCTGTGAAACACTGTCTGTGGTTGGGGATCTTCCAGCTGCCACTACAGCAGAGCTTTTAGGTCCCGTAAACTCCCTCGGAACAGCAGAATAAGGACCAAGTAAATGACCTATTGCAATGAACAGTGATTGTTAGTCTCGGGTTTAGACAGATGATAAGAAATAAAGAGCAGCTGAGAAGTTCCAGGAATGTGGAAAGGTGTTAAGATAGCTTTTGTTCTTACTGAATAAATATATTTGTAGCTATTTGAATTAATATCACACAAATGACAGCATTACATAGAGCATATAAGTGTAACATAAATGATATCCCTTTAAAAGCTGACTGTGCATGTGTACAAGACAGGCACTGAACTTTGTAAATACAATTTAGCAAGTGAAATTAGAGCATTTTGTCACAGAAAAACTTTGCAGCATATGCTCTGGTGTCGTAATTCTGTCACAAAATTTAATTTTTATATTGCTGAGCAATAATTTTGCTCGTGTAGCCAAATACCTCTCTGAGGGTGCTGCTTTGTCCCTTCATATAGATCTCAGGTGCATCTTCTCTGGTAAGATTCATACCCTAGTGAGCTGGGTTATCATGCTACTAACTCTTGCTGTTGTCAGTATTTCTCATCTGCTGTGTCATCTGTTTCAGAGAGAGATCTCTGAATTAGTACAGTATAGTTTCCCTGAGGAAGTATTGGTATTGCCTGCTGATAAACTGTCAATAGGTGTCCCAATAAGAACCTATCAGATGCTATGTGCTCTGCTGTGATTTCTTGTCAAGTAATTTGTTGGTGTTGTATAATAGTTCCCCTTTAGTTTCCAGACAATATCAGACAACAGATAGTCCTCATACTCATACCTCTTCTTCTTGGTAATCCTATTGGTTTCAGATCGCAATCACAATTGCGTCTGGAAATAATTGTGATTTCTGTGTGGATTTTTTTGTTTGTTTTGGTTGGATTTTGATTTTTTTTTTTTTTTTTTAATTTGTTTTGCTTTGTTTGTTTTAATAGTCTTTAGGTCAGACGCTGAATCTGGTAGAAAACTGACTGGGAGCAAATCTTCACTAGTTGTTATTTCATCTCAACAAAAGAGGGGAAAACTGAACAAAGCATATAATTCAAACTTAAATGAGCACAAAAAGACGACTGCTGCTTCACTACTTTTCTTGCAAGAACTTGGACTTGCGTCTCAGAAAATTGAGTATAGGACTAGGCAGTAGAGTCGCTTTCTTTCAGATGCTGGGGGATTGGTTTGGTTTTGTCTCGGTAAATATTTACATATTTTGTACTAGCTGAAGGAGTATCAACAGCAGAAACTAAATAAACAGGGGCTGTGTATGGTTATGGCTTGTGGACTGAGAAATGAAGGTTCAGGTTTTCCTAAGCAGAAAAATACATCAAATCTGGCCTTTCGTTGCTGTTACTGGACAATGCTGCTTGACAACTTCACAGCTAAGTTAGAAAATCTTCATAAATGGTTTTTTTTTTTTTCATTCTCCAGGACTGTTTTGATGGGTTTCTTACAGATTTCTAGTTCATTTTGGCCGATGTAGTCTTGGGTGGCCCAAATTAAACCTTCCAGTGAAGAACTTGAATAGTATTTTCAGTGTTGCATGTGTGTACTTGCTTGGGTTTTGTTGTTACATTGGCTTTTTTAAAGGGCGTTGTCTGCATGACAGTCCTCTTCAGCAGCAGGCAAAAATATGTGATTAAAGTGATGTTTTGCCATATTTTGCAGTTTGTGAGTGTATTAAAGACTCAACAGTCTTTTACACTGTTTGGACTGTCTTTTAGTACTTTTGGAATTGCAGCACTCACTGGTAATGGTGAATGTGCTTTATGCATTATAATAAGCCCAATTTGCTATTTTTTCCATAGTGTGTCTTGCTGTTAGCAAAGCTACTATACAGGGTATAACACTTAAAAGAGATAACATTTAAAACAATTAAATTATTATCTACAGTAATAGCCCAAATATTTTAGCTAGGTTTATGAGAAGATTGAAATTTGCTTTAAGGGCTGTGTAGTTAAATACTTTTAAATACATGGCTTAATTTTTCCCTGCATTGTAATTCATTGGTGGCCTTTTCCGCAATGGATTGTTGGGATTAACCAATAAATCAGCAGAAAAGACATGCCAATTTCCTCAGCAGTTGACAAATTACGGTGTGGGCAAAGTACTGTATGTTTTATTTATTTATTTTTTAAAATTTATTTTATGAGGAAGATTAACAATCAGATGCTCCAGAAAAAACATTGGTTTTATTTGGTAATATTGCATTTAATTATGTTCCACTGTTTCTCAAGTAGCATTTGTAGGTGTATAGCTAATAGTCATTACTCTTATTAAAGTAACATATTCCTTGATTTGTGAATATTTACTTAGAAAAAACAATATTATTTGGGAATAGAAGATATGTAATTACAAGATTTTTCTTTCTAGAGCTTCATTTTAGTAGAAGACCTTTGTCTTGGGTGTATTTTTTCAGAACAAATAAAGCAGAACTCTGGGTCTGAATACTGTAGTTTTGAATTATTTAAATACTCACATTCTGGTTTCCACACGTTCATTATTGCCTAATGTTTTGGGACTGTAGCTGTGCAGTCAAACTAAGCACAGTATCTGCTATGTACAAATCCTGTATCTGTATTTACAAATGGATATTTAGCAAGCTGTTTGTGAGTAGCACTTGATAAGTGTGATAGTGATAAATAACCATGCAAATTAGTCCGTTAATTGTGTAGTACCTTGGATTTCTCAATTCTTAATTATCATTGCCTGCTTACAATAAGTAGAATATCATCCCTCACCAGGAACATAGTCTGTTTTGTCTTTATCATAACAAACCTATTGTTTAAGGCAAGGTTTTGTTAAGTGCTTAAAAAGTGCCAGTGGAGAGAAAATGTCCCTGACCTTGGCCATGTACTACACCTGAGATTGTATTAGCTTTTATACTGCATGATGTATGAGCAGACTTCTGAGATCTAGGAGTCCAGAATACAGTGCTGGAAAAATAACCATTCATGTCATCCATTCAGTATTTAAGGTTAGGCATATCAAGACAATAGGCATGCTGGAGTGTATGGAAGCAGTACGGTGTTTCTTACAGCCCTGAAGTTTCAGTCTGTACCTAGGGAGCTTCTCTGGGCACAGGGAAGTCCCTGCATAGCAGCAGCCTTGTAGATACCATGGAGACTTCTCTAAGAAACGCCCAAACTGTGGCAGGGCAGGGTGTTGTATGGACTGCAGCTTGCCAGGTCTGTAGAAATGAGGCAAGGTAGAGAAAATGCCCCATAGTCATGGTCCTGATCTTAGCTGCTCCCCTGGTGAGCATAGTTGTAAGGGTTGAAACTGGATCCTGTCATGGAAGAGGTGAAACGTCCCAGGGACGGGGATGCTGCAGAGACTAAAAAACAAATGATAGCAGTAAATGACCTGCAATTGAGCAAGATCTGTAATTGAAACAGAGCTTATGCTTTCTAATGACCTCTGTGGGGAACAGGTGCAGGTCCCTGATGCCTGCACAGGTCACCACTGGTCCCCGGTGAGCACAGAAGGGCAAGGAAGAAGGCTGGCAGAGAACATGGCTGCTTCTTCCCCCTACCTGTTGTGTTGCATAGGGAGGCTCACTCAGTCCCCATCTCTCCTTTTCAGTCAGCATACATTTTTGCACGTATGGGTGTCATCATAACTTTCTAAAGCTCCATGGCAATCGAAGTAAGTACATCTTCCAAGGCCAGGGTGCCAGGCAGCCTCCATGACCCCCTCACCCCTCACTGGCCTATCACACTCAGGGAAGGTAGAGGCAGTGCTTGGGGAACACTGTGCTTTTTCTTGCTGCCTTTTGTTAAAAATGATTTGATCCTCAAGTATGATCTGAGTCAAAAATGGTGTAATTTCTATACTGTTGTGTGATAAAGTCATTAGCCTGCTTCTGGACTGCGAATGTTCTGGGAAGGGCAAAGGCTCTGTGGGGACCAAAATGGAGATAGGAACTGTGGGGAAGTACTTACACCGTCTGTTTGCATGTCAAAACTGCTTTTCTGTTTACTCATTCAAAACCCATTAGAGAATATGGCTAGATATATATTAGTTTAGAAAGTATACATTATTTACTTAGTTGTGACAAGCACGCTTCTGATTTAAAACCCAACTGTGCTGCTTGTTTTGGTGCCAAGTAAAAATACCCTGCTACGTAGGAGAAATTATAGCTAATGAAAGGCATCAGTGGTGTCAGAGCGTGTTTGTGGGAAGGGGACTGGTTTGCTTCTGAAGCTATGAGACTTGGTGGTAAGATGCCAGTAGACGGGCTCATGTGGATACAAAGCAGGTTCTTGGGGTATGAAGACGTCTGCCATAGTGGCATAAATCAAAGTAT
The DNA here is from genome assembly GCA_033439905.1 of Ceryle rudis. NCBI lineage: Eukaryota > Metazoa > Chordata > Aves > Coraciiformes > Cerylidae > Ceryle > Ceryle rudis. The sequence goes on from JAAGNO010010507.1 coordinate 35,475, forward strand.
AGTTAGGGGTAGAATAGTGTGAATTAACAGCACTTTGGCTTTACCTCCAAATGTTAAACAGTCAGCTGAGCTCTCTGTTCTAAGAAGCTCGAGCTGTATATCTTCTTATCATCAAGATGTATGAAACTTGGTCTGTTTGGATATATCACAACTTTTAAAAGCTTACTTACATAATCTGAGAAGTGTGATAGCACTATTCGAGCTTTTTATTATAACTTCTGTAACGAAAATCTGAAAATTTTAGAGATGCAGCTTTGCAATTCATTGCTATTGGTAGTTGGGCTGACTTGAGTTGCTTCCAGCTGATGATTCACGTCCACTTGTGCTCACACAGCTTTCCATGGTGCTCCTCTTTGAGGGACGACTTGCACTGGTGGAACACAGCCTAGCAGGCAGCTGAGAAGACAAAGACTTTGCTTGCTCTTTGGAGTGGGGAGGGGGAAGACTGCTAGTGCCAACCCTGACAGCACAGCCTCAAGCATGGGAAACTTCATTCTTCTTCTCAGCTTCTGCCCTGGCTTGTGTGTTTACAATGGTATTCGAGGCTTATAAAAAAGTTTTATTTGTAGCAGTATTTCACCTAACAGTTTCCTTTTGTTTTTCCCCAATGTTTGAAAATCAAGCTTCAGAAAACTGTTAATGGAGGGGAAAAGGAAAGTTTCCTTTCTTTATGTATTTGTTTCTCTAGGCACTCTACCTCTTCAAAGTATAAAAATATTGTTTATCTGTCTTAAGAAGGTTTTAAGGGAGAACCTGAGAAATTGGTATTTAAATATGTATTGATATAAAATGGTCTTGAAAGGTTACTTTAATTTTGGTGGCAATTTACAACTACTACTGACAATACTTCTGTCAACAAAATACAGCTCATAAAAGCATCATACCAAGAAAATATAGAAATATGCAATACGTAGAATACTTCTTTCTCTTCTCCACCACTAGTAATATGTGATGAGAGATGTAATTTGTATAAACAGTCACAGATGGAGCTTCAGTTTTACTTTTAGGATCTCGCATAAAGCACTAATTACTTGGCTTAGAGGAAAGCACTAGGGAAAAAATGAGCCTTCTAGATTAGAAAGATGAAATCTGAATTGAAGTTTCTGTTTTGTTGTTACCTACACTTTTATTTTGCTTTGGGCCATGCCATGACCCAAAAAACTCTGAAAATAAAGGTTTCAATTTACAGGCTTCAGAAGTTCTACCCGTCTTTCTGTTTTCTATTGATAAACTTACATGAGGCAATAATTTAAATAACCTGTCAATTTTAAGGTAGCATTTGAGTGTTTTTCTTTCTGTGAATATTACATGCAGAAAAGAAATTCTTCCCTTGCCCTTTATTTCCCAACTTGCACATGTCAAAAATGAGCTCCTGACAAAAATTAAAAAAACTAACAAACAAAAACAACAAAAAACTGTCTCCCCAAAAACATGCATGTTAGGACAGGACCCAGGTTTCTGATCTGGAGGAGTGAACTCAAAGAAGAAGCTGTATTTACTATGCTTTTTGAAGTCAAAGATCTTTATATATGTGGGTAATTTAAAAATAAGATAATGAAACTTTTGTCTCAAAGTGTGCAAGTTCCTTGCTCTAATAAATCTGTCCACGGATGGTATTACCGTGAATTCACATCACCCACCCCTTGCTATGATTAAATCTTCTTATCCAGTGGGGCCACCCTAAAACACTTCAAACATTTTGTAAGTCGTACAGTAAAGCATCCTTACTTGCAGGTGGCAGAAGCAAGTTACATTTTTATTTTAAGGCTTAGCTGGGTTTTCTCTAGCTGATGTAATTTTGATACAAAGCCTTAACATTCCAAGAATTCAAACTGCTTCTTGTATTTGTCCTTTCATGCTTTCAATTCTTGATTGTGTGACTCTCTTGATTAGGAAGAATACGTATGTGTGTGTGCTGATAATTTTATCTAGGGATTAATAATTGCTGCGGAGATTCATTTAGGAATAATGATGATTTGAAAAATATTAATTAACCAGTCAGGTTGAGAGCATTGGCTAGCAGCATTAGTTTTCCAGGCATTTGATTTCTTACATGTACTTTTGTTCTGTGAATCTACATTTTTCTGCATCTATCTCTAATTAATCTTTCATCAAATTTTCCCTCATTTCTAACCCTTTGCTTTTAGAATTTCATGGTCTTGTTCCCTTTATTAAATAAAGGTTCCTTTACCAATACAAATGTATACTGAAGAAAATTAAGATAACATGTAGAATGAAGTGAACGTTGCAAATGTTGGGGTATTTAATTAATACGGGAACACTTGAAACAATGTCCTGAAGTGAATAGGGTTTGCTGATGAGTTGGTTTATATTTTATTTTTTGATATTCTACTTCTCCTAAGGGGCAAAATATTTTTTTTGTTCTTAGTCCAACATTTGTCTCAAGAATAAGCATAATGAGCATCTGAGAGTTGACTGTGGGTGAAATGTTGTGACATGCCAATGACATTTTCATTAAAAAATATTTTAATGAGAATAGGAAACAGAATGGGGAGAAGCCTGTAGGCTCTGATGCACTATTAGCTATCAAGACCTACGCATATTTACTCTGGAGTGTGGTTTTATGTATATATATATATACATTCTTTCCACAAAAACTTTAAAGAGGTGCCTAAGTTTTTTGTAATAGGATGTAACTAACAGAATGTAAGAATAAAGTAAGACTTTGAGTTAAGTGACATGAGCTGCTCCTGTTCTTTGTACTGTTGGAAGCAGGAAGCTCTCAGTAGTAGCTCTTTTAACCATTCTGACAGTTGAAATACCGTGCCACTGAGAGGAAGTGGGAGATGTAATGTGCTGCATTTCAGTATGCATTTGTATCACCTTTTTGTTTATAGCAGCCAAAGCTATGTCATTAGAATGAAAATGAAAAATAAAGTCAGAAAGAAGCAGCATCAGCTGATCTCTCCCGGGTGGGTCCATTTATAAAACCGTAGCAGGATCTATGAATTTAGGCTATCCATACTTTGGTTTATTTCACTACTTCCAAAGCAATTCAGATTTCATGTGTTGGGGAGTTGAAGCTAGATAAGTAATAAGACTAAAATAAAAAACCCACATGTTTGGGTAAGAAGGCCATGCTTTCCCTCTAGAGCATCAACCATTTTTATGAGGTGTGCTTAATCTAAGACACAAGTACTGTAAAAGCTGTACTGTACTGTATGGGGTATACATGGCAGAATTGATCACCTTCCCCAAACCGCTAGGTACAAAGACTCATTCTTATCTTTTCTGGTGAGTATATACTGATGAATGAATCGCCAAATCCTTAGTGTCAGATTAAAGCTTGTGTGTGCAAAAGTTACTCATAAAAGGCCATGTAAGTGGAAAAGAAGGACTGGCCAGTGCAGTTGCAGGCAGGCACCCTTGGCTCTAGCTGGGGCAGTGCCTCATGTACCACCCGGCAGTTCTGGGACCCTGTCAGGGAAGGAACAGAAAGTTTACATCCTGCAAAACTTGTTGCACTACATTATGTTAAAGTTGACGTTGCCTTACAACTGCCTGCAAAAAATATTTTTGATTGCAGAAAAAAAAAATGTTTGAAGTCAGGTATGAGGAGGCAGAGAGAAAAATGTCTTTTTAACCTGCTTCTGACTGTTAGCTGGTGTGTGGCATCTGAATGTTTTCTTTGAAATCAGGAAAGATATTCTATAAACTTTTGCAATGTCATCTCAGCCAGTAAGATCCAGAGAGGGCAATTCAAATGAGTATTTTTTTGTATATCTCAGAACACTTATACAGTGAATCATTCCCTCGAAAAATGTCTTGAATTTTTGCCAGTGCTTATATTGGTGCAGAGCCAGTGCAGAAATAATTCAAGGGTCCTTGTGTGTAACAATTGTAATAGAATTTGGGAATGAGGGAAAGGTCTGGGTTCACATTGCAGTGATGTCATCCCAGACCACAGATATCTGCTAGAGAATCGCTCTGTGGTAAGGGACCTTGGAGTCCTGATCGACAAATATCAGGGGGCTGCAAGTTAGAACAAGACAGGAAAAAATCCCCTCCCTCTGTTTTTTATTGTGGGGTTTTGGGGTGTTTTTTTTTCTTTTGTTTGTGGTTTGTTTTGTTTTGGTTTTTTTTCTGATTGATAGCTGTTTCTGCATCTTGTTTGATTAAATTAGGGTATTTTAAAATTAATGCCTCTAGAATCAGGCTATTTTAATGACTTTTCCCAGTAATATAAATCAGATGAGTTTTCATTTGCAATATGGGTAGTATAATATTGATAGTGTTGCAGTGATGACCTAGCAGACAGAGCACTCCAGTGGAAGTCAAATTATCTTTGAGTGTGCAGTCCTAGGCACCAAAACTGTCAACTGGTGTGTTCAGGTAGGGGAGAAGATAGTTGTACGTAAGCCAGACTGTTGATGCTTTCCAGCAGGAGCACTCAATGCTTCTATCAAAATGTTGAGAGAGGAAAGTTGAGAAAAATCTTTGGTGCTGCAGTTTTGCAGAACTGAAAAAACAATGTTGCCAAACTGCAAAAGTGTACTGATTTGGACTAAGGTCAGTGTGATTGACTTGAAGGCTGTCTGAGCACAACTTGGATAGCAATTTTAACTAAATTGGTTCAGAAAACAATTCAAGTCTATAAACCACATCAGGCTAAATCGATTTAAGGTTTTCTTAAACTGATTTAAGAGAGATTGCACCAGAGATTTGCACAGATTTAACTAAATCTGTTTCTAAACCACTTGAGTTAACTCAGTGCTCATACTGTACATAAATCAGCCTTTAGATGTAGAAGTTAAAAGGTCCATAATTTATAGATCTTTACTTTGTTAATTTTATTCACTTGGATCTATATACAACTGTTCACTGTACGCAACTATTTCATTAGCAGCGAGCAGCATGGAACAGGAGTCATGATTTTCTTTTCTTTAAATTGAACTAATATTTGAAAAAGGAGAGATTTGAGATGCATGTAACTGCTTTCTGCTGAAACCTTCAGAAGGATGAAGGCACTGGATTATAATGAAATTATATTTTGAGCTTTTTTTTTCCATAAAATGAAGTAGTCATTCTAGTGTGTGAAATGCTATAATTATAAAGCAATTTACCACCCTTAATGGGAGGACTTTTATTTCATAAAATATTAACAAAATATAATATCGGTGCAATAGGTTAGGAACAGTCTTATTTTCTCCATAAAAAGTCAATTTGTAACCACTGCAGACTGTCTTTCTCAAGATAACTATATTAGGGTAACTGATCTTTTTATAGAAATATCAAAATATAAGCACTAAAATAATCACAACAGATGTCTCATTTACCTTTCTACTTAGTAATCAAATATTTTTCACTGTCTGTCTCTCTAATTTAGAGGCTGGTGTTGTTTCTGCAGATGATTGGCCAAGGGAAATAGCATTTAATCAGTGTCTAATAAAAAAAAAAAAAAAAGTGAAAAGATTTGAGACAAAACTAAATTTAAGAAGGGTTATCAGCTAGATAAAATGGACATATCTTCACATTGCCTAAAAAAGGATTTGTATTACGCTGGCAAGTAAGGAAAAATCAAACTTCTTTTTTCAAAGTGAGGCAAGAGGAAGAAAAGTGCGGGAGCATCTGTAATTACAGGATTCTGGCTCTGATCTGGGCAGCTGCAAAGCATATGTATCATATGAAGAACAAAGGACTGGACATGGCAGAATTAAACAAGCCTTAATGGATTCACTCTTTCATTTGCTCTCTTTGTTACTATTTTATTAACTAGTAGATTTTCAGTTTTTTCTTTCCTTTTCTTGCTGCTGTTATTTTTCCAGTGTCTGCTCAAGCAGAGCACAAAGTTGTTAATGATATTAATTTTGATAGTGCTTCAAGGTCAGCTAAGTGGAAGTCTCTAAATAGTTGAGAGAACATGGAGGAAACCACTTGAACAGACTGGTATAAATGCCTGTGCTCATGTTAGCTAGTGTGTTAGGTAGGTAGGAAGGTACAGAAACACCAGGAGAAACAGAACAAAATGTTCAGTTAGCAAAGGAGGATTAGAATCAAAATGTGAACCACGTCTTTCTCCGGCTTTCCAGTCTGTCTGGTTAGTCACTAAAAATGAATACAACAAACCTTATTGTAATACATAATTGTTGCAGTGAAGTTGATAAGAGATATTTGGTCTGCCTCTGCTCTGTTCAGGATGATGAATCTGTCAGGGCTAAAACTTGTGTGTTTGATGAAGCTAAAGGGCCAGGATATTTTAGCAAACGGGTTTTGTTCATCGGTTCAGTGCACTTGCACCAGTTTATACTAAAGATAATCTGGATCCTATGTCTACTAAAAGACTGTTGATTTCCATCCAGTTTTTCCACTGATCAAGAACACTCAGGTTTGGTAAAATTAGATAAGAGTTGATGTTATCTCTGGAAGTTCTGAATCATTGCTCTGTCTTTTTCATTTTTATTTTTCCAATCAATATCTCTATATTAGTAGCACTTTTCTCTGTATTTAAAAACTAATCAAGCAGACAGAACCATAAGTAATGTGTGGACCATCATTTGTATGCACTGTAAAACTGGGTCCAGAAGAGAACATAGACAAAACTCTTTTTTTTCAAATGCAGGCTCAAATCTATTTAGCAAAATATATTTGTAAGGTTTTCTAAGTGAACTATACCTCTGTTTTAATTATGATTCTTTGTTTGTGTTTAAAAAAATGAAAAACAAACAAAAAAAAGGAACAGCACCATAACAACCAGTTGAAATCTTTTATTTCCATCGGTGTTTTAAGAGTTTGTTTTCTCAATAGCACAGAAATAGCTTAAGTAAATTACATTTTTTTGATTGAGTATACAAGAAAGTTTATTAGTATTTTAGCCATTCCAGTGCTGCGAGGTGCCATCTTGGTGTCCTTTATGCAAGCAAAGCTTCTACTGATGTTACATGTGCTCTACTGGGACGATAGTTGTTGCCAGAATTGAAGGATGGGATCCCAACAGAAGTGCTAGCCAATGCTTTAGATCCCTGAGAATTCAGTGTACAGTGTAAACTTGATTATTAGCTAACAAATCACTTTGAGTCAAATGTTTAGTCAGTCTGCCAAAGCTCCTGATTGGAAAATCTGTATCGAGTGAAGTCATTCTCACTGGAAACCCATCCTGCATCTATTATTAACAGGGTGGAAGCAATCTTGTTATGTCTCTATGTATGTTCACAGCTGTCTGGCAATTGGGAGTGGTGGAAAACACAGAAGAAACATTGCCTAAACTAGTCGCTTGTGGGTTGAAAAAGCAGTGTGTTGGTATTTATCCCTGTCAACAGCCAGGCCTATTAACTATTTTTAATGAATCACCACTGCTTTTACTTTTGCCATCAGCCATGACCTTCACCGTTTAGAAACACATGGTCTCTCATAAACGATGGTCTATGACATATAAACTTGAAAAGGATTCTATCACGGCTCAAACTACCACATCTATCACTAAAACAAACTGCTCATTCCAGCTGAAGAGACACTCATATATATCACGGAACCAGCCTTCCATATTTTGAAATTTACTGCCCTGCATTGGTGCTTCTTTTTCTTGGCTTTTTTCTTTATTCTTTTTCTTTTTTTTTCTTTTTTTTTTTTTTTTTTTTGAGGAGGAGGCCATGCAACCTTGGTCACTTAATACTTTTGATAAACTTCTGCTGACAAGGAACTTGATTAATGATGGTTAAAAGAATTGAATCAAGAGTAGGAAAGACAGGGCCAAAAAAGCAGACTGCTGGGCTGATGGAAACTAACGTCTCTACAGAAATATATGATGGACCCTCCTTTTTGCCATGCCAAGTAATTACTCGCACAGGCCTGTTGTAATAATTCCTATTACAGCCAAAACGGAAAAGTCAGTAACTCACAGCCCTGGGACAAGGTGAAGGCAAGGCCAGAGGAGTGTGGATCAATATTTCATTTACTCACTGAGGTTAGCTTCTATCCCTGTATCAAATTCTTTTACAGAAAGCCATGAAAGAAATGAGGTTTGCTGAAAAACACCGATACAGGGCCCTCATTTCCTTGGGGGTGCTCATAGAGTACATGGAGCAACAAAACCTTTCAGCAAAACAATATGCACTCAAGGTCACTCATTACTTGCTACTGTTGGAAAATAAAGTGCCATTAGCCTGATATGAGTAATGTACATCAATCAACTGCAGCCCAGCAAAAATATGTTTTCAGCATGGTATTGCAGCTGAAAATGAATGAACCATGTTAACGCTTTCTGAACAGTTTGACAACAGTGAAGAATTTTTCCTTTGGCATTATCATGTATTTCAAAAGTTTCACTGCAATGCATCTCTATAAAATCAAGCCAGAGCATCTTTGTTGTTTGCTGTGCTTTATTATAGTTGAATTAATTCACATTAAGAAAAAGCCATTATTATGATGGGGGACAATGGATCCTTTCTAAAAAGCTCCTGTCTTTGCCTTGCAAGACCCCCTCAGTCTAAGGGCAGATAAATAAATGTAAGAATATCTATCCTGTTAGTAAAATAATCTCAAGCAATACTTGCTTAGGATATGAGATAACAGTGAGGTACACATACTTTTCTGTATACATAAAGTATTTCCTTCCATAAGGAAGTTTTGAGTAAAAGGAGGACTTCAGTGTATCACCAGAGATTTTTATGTTGTATGTAAGGCTACCACTGTGCTGATCTGAAGGGTGAATGTAATACGTGCTTCTGAAATAGCTGAAGGACACTGCTGGGGGGGGTTGTTTGTTGGTTTGTGGGTTTGGTTTTTTTGGGTTGTTGTTGGGTTTTTTTTGTTTGGTTGGGGTTTTTCTGGTTTTTTTTGGTTTTTTTTGGGGGGGGGGCGTCTTGGTGCTGGGGTTTT
>JAAGNO010010507.1:44409-70313 GCA_033439905.1 Ceryle rudis
GGGTTGGGGTGTGTGGTGTGTTTGGTTGTTGTTTTGTTTTTTGTTTTTTGGTGGGTGTTGTTTTTTGTTTTTTTTGTTTTTTGTGTGGGGGCTGTGTTTTGGTGTTGGGTTTTTTGGGTTTTTTTTCTGCTTCCTCTCACAGACTTCCTTTAATATTTTACATATTGACTTTCTTGTGGATTTGGGGTTTCCAGTGAGGCTATTGAGGGAAAGTGTTAACTGAATGTATTCTAGAGCTGTGTACAAGAGACCTGATGAAGCACAGTCACAGTGACATAGCTACTGTGCAAAACAGAACAGTTTTTCTTGTCACCTGAGGCATCTGTCAAATCACAGGCTTTCTTGTCTGAGCGCTCTCATTTGTAAATATTTCTGTGACAACAAAAGAAAGTTCCTTTACTTCTGTGCACTGGTAGGGATACAATCTTGCTTTACTGACTGCTTTTTAGAAAAAGTTTTTTTGGGGTTCTTTATGATTGCTTGTATGACTAATGATGTTTTGGATCTTTTCAAATCTTCTTGATTGTCATCTGGTCATAAAGTTACGTTTTGCGTTATTTAAGTTCAGAATTCTTTGAAATTCATTGAAAAATTTACATCATAGCCACGAAGGGGTACTTTCCTATGAAATGCCATGTCATCCTGATCAAAAATAAAAGCATTGCATAGGTTTACAATAACTGTTACAGAACATGGGGAATTACTGTACAAAAAGCATACATGTTTTTCTATGGCATGGTATTCCCCCCCCTTTCCTTTTTTGTAAAACTGTCTTTCTTCATCATTTTGAAATCACTTACTAAATAAAAATGTTAAGTCTTTGTTCCAGAATCTTAGCTTGAAGACATACTGAGGCATGCAATACTAGTTGTTTAGAATTTTGCACTATTACTCTCTTTTGTAGTGGTGAAGATAATGTAGTTTCCTTTTCTAGTACCATCTCCTGAGATCAGACACCCAAAGCAAAGCATTCTCATCTATATTGAGCGTTGAGCTACTTCCAGCACTGAACTCACTTAACCCTTGTGAAGTCCATGCAATGCTGTAATGTGTAAGTGAACACAACCCAGAAATGATGGGCCAAGGGGAAAATGACTGATCGAAGGTCATATGCTAAGTCAGGAACTATTGTGGTATTTCATGTTTGGCATTTTGAAAGTTTCCATTAATTTTAATGCGGTTTGGTAGAGTCTAGGGACATCCAATTAATTAATTTCATGTCTCTGCCATAAATGTGTCCTCTGCTTAGATGTTGCTCTTAAGTTTTCTGCAGTTGTGATGTTTTGTATTTTCATTTACAATTTAGAAATACTGGTAGTTCAGCAGATATAGTCTTAATCCCAGTTCCTTGCAGACAATGCTGCTTCCATTTGAGTAAATCAGTTGAATCACTGGTAAATGCAAGTTTGATTATATTTTGGGTTGTGGGTTTTATTTTTTTTTCCTATAGATTTCCTGTCTTAAAAATGAAGATTATAGTAATTATAGTTCTGCAGAATGCTTGCCTCTGCTTCCTATTGTTCTTCCTATGTGATACTTCTTTCTAATGATTTAATGTAAAATGATGTGCAGCATATCAGTCCTGAGACAGTACTGCTCCCTTCTTCATGTCTGCAAGAAGGAAAGAGAGGTGAACGTTTATAACTGCCTATGAATTGAAATAGATCAGTTTAAAGAGAGTTTTTTCTTTCTAGTCACGTAGAGAGGCTCTCTTGGATTAAAAGGGTCTACTATATTTAATTTGTTCCATGGTTTAGATGTGGAGTCAACTTTGTAAAGAGGGGGTAGTTCAGTCATAAAAAGTCTAATAATGCCTTAGAGAGATTCTTTGAAAGGCACAGAGGAGAACTAGAGAACCTATCTCCTGTACTTGTAGGAAAATTAGAATCAGTTTTCTTTTTTTAAATCCCATTGTGATTAAGTTACTCATTCACTCCAGGCAGTAAACCTGTAACACTCTATGGGGCTGTTCTGTGCCTGTATTTCTAGAGTCCCTGAGGCCCAAGCCCTCAAAGTTAAGATGACTAAATATAATTTGAAATGTCGGTGATGTTAGTAGTTCATTTTCATGGACCATCTTTGAAACAAGGAGAGAGTATTACCTTCATTGCTGGGAGGAAGAGGGGTGGTAAAGCATAAATAGGTTTAAAGGCATTTAGGTGCCCAACAAAACCAATAGGAAATGAGTACCTAAATACCTGTGGGAGATCTAGGTTTCACTAACTGTAGGGAGGATTAGCACGTAGGTGTTAGAAATGCCTGGAGATTTTCTATACTTCTACTTGTAATGAATAAGTACTCAAGAATGTCTCAGGGCAGGAGGTCCTGGTGATGGCAGGTTGAATGCTTCGTATGTTTTAAAAGAAAATTCAACTCCTCTATGTCCCCTAACTTTCACTAGTGTAAAGGAATCAAAGACTTCTTTTTCTGTTCACAAAGTAGCATCCAAACTTTGGGGTTTGCTTTTTTTCTTATTTCACAAGAAAATACCCTGGTGGTTCTTGGTGTCACTGAGAACTAGGAGTCATTACTATGTGTCAGCGAGCACTCTTGTATAGCTTTCATAACAACAAAGTTGTGTGTGGCATGATTACTCCTTGAAACCAGAGTGTTAACTGGGAGATTGGGGTCACATCCGTCACCCAAATGTGAGGCGGTCTGCTTGCACTTATAATAAAGAACAAATGTTTGGTCTGGAGGTCAGGATTTTTGGATTCACAGTGCACTTAATTAGATCAAGGTCTGATCCAAGGTTAAAATCAATATCAGAAATTGCAGCTAAAATGACAAAGAATATGTTTCCATCTATGTTATATTTTAGGTACAGTAGACTTAATCTATAAGTAGGTCAATCCCATTAAGATGTACTTTCATTAAGGAACCATAACTGCAACTGGAATTGGGCCACTAGATGACTTTTTTTTTTGTCTAAAGCAACTGTCTGTGCATGCATTGCTCTTGGTTGCTGCTCACTTGGGTAGTTCTGCTTTAGAACAATAAACCCAGTAATGATACCATGCACTCCACAAGAAAGTTTGAAGGAAATCAGGAAAAAGTGATGGTCTGTAAGGAATGCATTCTTTTTTTTTTTGAACTGTCACAAGAATACTTGTTAAAGTAGTGTAGTAAAGCAGTCAAACAAAAATGCACGCTTTAGAGGAACTGAGACCTTCAGTTTAATATGCTTGTACAGGTACATATGCAAGTAGAGTATTTAGCAGCAGAGGCTTCAGGCTTGCCTTCAAAAGGGCCATGAGACAAAATTTTTAGGAAGCTTCTCTTCAGTTTCCACAACTGGTGAATCTGAGCATTGTTGATCATAAGAAGCTTTAAAGTCTTGGAATAAGGAAATGAATGTGTCATTCGGGAGAAGACACTTTTTCTGCATTCATTCTGCCTAAGGTACAATGTCTGTCCCAAAGCATGGAGCATGAAGGAGGGGCAGATGAGGACCAAAGGGGAAGTAATCTCAAAATCTTGGAAAAGGAGGAAGATTGTTGGATGGCTTTTATGTAATGCTCCGTAAGGATTAATTTCATGTGCATAAAAATCGTGTTGAGCTTTGTAGCGGAGCGTGATGCTGTGTTTACAAAGGCTGTCTCTGTGTGTGTTGGTCACTGGACCATAAGCTGAGAGTCATCTGACTCTCATAAGTGTTGAGCTAGAAGAAGCTGTGTATTTCTTGCACAAACTGGAAAAGTTGTTTGGGTTTCATCCCCACTGCCCGTTCCTCTAAAGGCATCACCCAGCATTGCAGAACACAGTATGCTTATCTCCACTTATAGTGCATAGTCAGGGAGGAAATAAAGCCAAAGCTGTAGCCAAGAAAAGACCTCCAGTTCTTACTTTGTGCTGTGGGCACCTTAAAAAGCCCCAGCTTCCTGACGAGGATCTGCTACGTGTATGTGGAGGAAGTCTGGGGAGAGAGAAGATCATAACTGGGCAACAGCTGCTGTGTATGACTTGCTTCCCTGGTAACCTGGCAGCTCTCCAAGTCAAAATCTGAATAGCAGTTAAACAGCTCAAAGGATTAACTTCCCTTATAGTTGCGAGCCTTCTCTTTCTCCTCCCTGCTCCCACTGGAGCAATGCTCACTAGAAATGGAAGTATCCTATGCCCATGCAGGTTCTGGAGGGTTCATACTGTCAGCAAAGGCATGGGAGATGTCGTTACACAGTGTGGTTGTCTGAAGTATCGACTGCCTGCTGTGAAGGGCCGGAGGACTGAGATCTTGGCAAGCTACTCTTCTGTCTTTCCTGGGCCCCACCACTTGACATAGCCTGGTCTTATGAGGAGTTAAACACTGTATGTAAAAGCTTCTGTCATCGTAGTGATAAGTGGTCATTCCTGTTTACATGGCAGGCTTTTCCATGAATTTCCAGTCTGTGTAAGGGTCTTGGGATTACTTTCTACTGCTTCTGGGTGACTTGGACATCCTCCCCCTGCTCACCCTCTGGTATTCTACATGAGTAGAATTTTCTTGGCAGCTTTTCAGGACTCCTCAGCTTATTATCAGGTCCTCTTGAAGTTCAAAACACTACTCTGAATCTAAACACTGTTGCAAAAACCAGTTTTATGCCCCTTAGATATTTATAGACATAATATTTTAAATTTTACAGTTTTAATCTATTATAATTGGTGATTCTTTTAAAGTACCTTTTAAATCATCCTGTTTTCCTTCTGCTGCTTTTTTGTAACAGTTTTGTCTTAGATTTCCAATCAGTGTACAACATTAGGGACTTTTATTTTTTCTTCTTTGCAATATTTTGGAATATATAACTTCTACATGTTGGAGAGTGAAGAGATTAAGTTAAACTGGATGCAAAACAGTAACTATTGAATAAATGCTGGTTATTTTTTCAAAATATATATAAGAAAAAACCAGTATAAAATTAGAAAAGAGTAATACATACAGATACTTTGTGCTCACTGGTAAGTTTTCTCTCTATGGAGGCAGTAATGACAGCAGCCCAGACAGTTTCTTAAGGCTTTTCCTGCTCTTCTATGCCCTCTATTTGATCATCTGCCAAGGCTTATGAATCGTGCCAAATCAAACAGTACAGCATCTCCATAAGTCTGCTCTTGGACGCTAAGGAATTCAGCAGTTGAAGTGTAATGCCAGATATAAAAGAAACAATTATAGTGGACTTCCAGGAGTTGAGGTTGAATAACTTTAATATTTATAAAACTAACATTTTGATGCCCGTTTTACTAACACAGAATCTTAATCTATGCAAATGTATTTTTGCAAAAATGTGTGGCTTTTTTCTTTTGGTTTGTTTTTGGTTTTTGTTTGGTTTGGGGGGGTGTTCTTTGTTTTGTTTTGCCTACTTCTGTGTATACTGGCATTGGCAACTTAGTTCAAGATTTGTTGCTGAAAGAGAACCTTTATATGAGAAATTATAGCAGCTATTTTGAGTACAGAAGACCACCTTCCTCTTTGCAATAACTTCTTTTTTTCATACTTATGCAGAAGCCTTCTCAAGTTTTTTGTCCTTCTTACTAAGTAACAGTTAAGAAAATACTTGATTTGATATCCTATGGGTTTCCATGCTTTATACAATTAATTGAATTAGTGGGGTAATGATATTGTTCAGAGTGAAAGGAAGAAAATTTGGACTTCTTTCACTGAATTTCAGTGTGGGCACTTATCAGTTATGACTGAAGCAAAATACATCTCACTTTGACCATCCAGAATCTATTCACCATTTAATCTCCAGGAGAACAAAGAGGAGCTTTGCCCAAAATGATACTAGTTTTACATATATGTTAGAGAGCAGCCATACTCTCTAGGGTTCTAGAAAGCCAGAGATTTAACACACTGCTTGCTTAAATTCTAGATGAGGGAGCAGGGATAACAACTAAACTTGAAACTCTATTACAGCATGAAAAGATTCGGTGAATAAATGGGCAAAAGCATTCTCACATTTACTTATTTTCCTTATAAAGTTTCCATTTTTAGCTTTGTATGTTTTTTCTTATTGTTTCATAAATAAGCAATGGCTTATTACTCTTCACATGGCCCAGACCTTCCACGCTGTGTCTGTTACATTTACACCACTCTGTTCAAGGGGGGAAATAATTTCTTTGAACGGCTTTAATGAGATAAAACTTTGGTCTGCTTTCTTTGTTGTTTCAGTCATTTGTACCTTGGAATACTTGGTCTATCATGATAAGGGGAAAAACGGTTGAAGATTTCCACTTTTATGTGAAATTTATTGAAGCAGCTTTTGATGGCAGTGAGCTCTAGCAAACAATAAAACAAACCAAAAAATCCTTTTTCTTAATTGTACATGGATTTTTCTCCTTGTTATTTTACTCTGCAGGCTCAAGTCATCACTACAGTAGATCAATAAAGAACTTGTTTGCATTAAGAGGGCTAACTTTACATTTGATGTAGGTGCCTGGTTGTATACAGAAGTCAAGGCACTGGAAATACATGAGAGAAATCTGAGTATTTCACCTGCTTTGGTTGAATTTGGTGGTAAATTCAACAAGTAAAAAATTACTCCTTTTCCCTCCAGGGACTTAGTTCTTATTTGTAGCTACTAGAGCTCTATTAATTATAGTCTCTGTGAGGTTTTAGGAGTAATAATTTAAGAAATTCCTAATTTTATTTTTAAGCTTGCTGAAAAAAATCAGTCTATTTGTCTTACAAATTTTGCTTCACAACATCACAGTCAAATTAATTTCCCAATTATTCAGTCAGAAACACTTTGTAAATTTTATCTCTTGCACCAAAAGGTGGCTTCATTACTTCATCGGCACATAATTTCTCAAGTAATATAGTGCAGCCTCATTGTAAAAGATCTCACGCTTACGCTCAGGGGAGTTCACTGTTCTTATTAGCTGACTTTACCTGCTGGTGAGCTTCCAAGTTGTGCTGGCTTCTGATAAAGACAGGGTTACTTTCTGTCTCGTCCGTCTTCTCTTCCCTTGCTCTCCTGATTTCTAGTGAAAGATGCAGCAGAGTGGTGATTACCTGTTAAGCAGATGCAGGTTTAAGGATACATGGACAACACTGTGACAGTGTGTGTTATCACGTATGTGGGGAGAACAATCTGCATGTGATACACGTGTCTTTAATGATGTAATGACTCTAACTTTTCACTATGGAATGGTTGTTTTCATCCCTGCATGCAGGGAACTAATTATACACCCTGTACATTTGGATTACTTCACACCCATTCAGAGGGCAGTTTCTTGTGAACTACATAAAGGCAAAAGTGTGTGTGCATTATGCAGTTTAGTGCCAAAAGCCTGGTACTCAGCCATGGAAGTGAAGGGCAAGGGCACTGTCTAGCCTGGAAACCTTTGGTTGTTGAACTTGTGGCAGAGTTAGGTGTCTCATTGGTGTCTGAGAGCAGATACTGTACTGAGCTTTGGGATGGTAAAAGGGGATATGCT
The DNA here is from genome assembly GCA_033439905.1 of Ceryle rudis. NCBI lineage: Eukaryota > Metazoa > Chordata > Aves > Coraciiformes > Cerylidae > Ceryle > Ceryle rudis. The sequence goes on from JAAGNO010010507.1 coordinate 51,817, forward strand.
AGGAAATGTCAAAGAGTAGGCTGCATCTAAAACTTCTCTCTCCACCACAGGTGCACATGCCTATGCTCAGGTTTCAGCCATGCCTCTGGTGAATGTTGGTTTCAGAATTTGGAGCTGTGCTCAAGCAGAGGTGTAGGAGAGGAAGGGGAGGAATTCTAGCTGCTGAAATCTTGTGAGATTAAATCTTAAATTCATGGGACACATTTGGTCCTCAGGATGCAGCTACTTGATTTAGGATGGAATTAGTAGAATGTATTTTTAACATTTCATCTTTCAGGGCTTGTTGAAATGTGGCAAAAATAGTATTCTAAGGAATCTTTATACTTCTTGTCTGCAAACCTAGTATATTTTTTACTCAGTACTTAACATCAATGAGAAGGTTTTTTATTTAATAATTGTATGTTTTAAAGGAACAGGTATCTAGCTTTGGGTTTTGCTAAGATCTCCACATGTAGATAGATACATGTGTGCTGTCAACCACATGATATTTTCTAGTACCTTTTTTTCTAGAGAAGTAGGATATGTTGAAATGAGAAATAGAAGTAAAATAATTCCACTTTGCATTGGAAACCAACCTTTTATAATGTGTAATTCTATGTTGCCACTTCCTTGAAAAAGCTTTTTTACCTAAAATAAACTTTCTGAAATAACTCTCATCATTTGTGAAGCTTTCAACACATTGTAGGACATAGTTCATTCTTTTTCTCTTCTGATAATGCTTTGCACCATGCTGTGACTTGAACTTTATTTTCACGTGTTATAGGAGCATCTGAAATCCCTTGCCAATCCACCTTTCTCTCCCAATCCGTGAAACTAACAGAAAAATGGCATGTATGTATAGGTATACTACAAATACATGTATCTGGTAATTATTTTATAACGATGGAAGGTAACAAAACAAGATGGGCTGCAGATAGAGCTTTGTGACATCATTTCCATGACAGATACAAATAGCACATGCTGGTTTTACATCACATTTACAAGAAAGTCGTGAAAGTTCAGATCGTGCAGTGGCAGACCGATGATATTTTACCGTATAAAATACTGTTTACTCATAAAAAATGAGGTTTTTTAAATTGCAAACCCAGTAGGAATTCTTCTAGGGGAAAAATATAATCAAATAAGAGGTGGGGTTTTGTATAGCAGAGAGAAGTGTTGGGCTAACCAACATTTAGAAAGGGAAGTAGGATGCAGAACCCAGGCATGGCTATTACCTGCTGTGTGGTGAGAATGCTTAATCCATGGTCTGCATGTTGAAAAAAGTCTGATGGGTTTAATCTAATTTGTGATAAATATTAATAGATTTTTCACTTTGTGAGGCTACGTTTGTTGTTGTTTTTACTGAAGCAATTTATGCACAAGTTTTCAAAATCCTGAAGTGCAGTGAAGCAATGTTTGTGAATTCAGCAGTTCATGAAATGGCAACATTGTTACACCTTTCATTGTTGGGATTTTTTTAATTAAATTTAAGTTCATATTAAGCCACATTATGTTCAAAGAGAAAAATTAAGAACCTGATCCTACAGTCCCAATTTCTTTGAATAGAGAACTGTATATTCGGTCTTGATATAGTAATAGTTAATGTTACACATTCTTGCATTCACCTTGAGCAATTACATGGTTTAAAGTTTATACAGCAAATTATTAGGTTTGGCAATGACTCAGTCATCAAGATTAGTTTTACACCAAATTGCTTGCAGATACCAAATGACAGGTTTTGTAATGAAAGGTTGCAATTATTTCTAATTTCTTCAATAGTAGTCACAAATCACTGATGCTGATTCTGCCATTTGTACATGGCTTTTTAAAATAATATCCTGGTGTGTCTGCCTTACCAGTCATTTACTCTGTTCACAAAGTTGAACAATTCAGGTAAAGTTTCAAGTGTGCAGGAGAAATTTTCAGCTGAATTATTACTGAATGACCATGGTGTGTGTTCTGAGATTGGGGTTTTTTAGCACATTTGGTTCTTATTATTTATTTTCCTTTGTGCGTTGATTGTTTTCTTATTGCACATACACACACCCTTCTGAGTGATTACAGTGAACAGTAAAAATGGCTAATTAACCATAGTACAGTGTTACACTGATGTGACTGCTCTGCTGCTAGATCTGCAGGTAGCTTGCTCAGCCCTGGCTCAGGGACCTTTGCATTCTGTGTAAAGTGTAGGCACTTTCAGTCTTCCCATGCTTCTGAAATTATTCAATCCACAGAGGTTTATCACATTGCCAAGCTCATATAATCTTCTTATCATGATCAGTCTCACACAAGTAATGCGATGATTTATCCTTATGCTGTCCTGGCCAATATTAATGTATTCTTTCCAAACAAAACAGCTTCTGATTACCTAAGATGTGTGTACTATCATCCATATAGGTAATACTGCTATTGTAAGTATTTAATGGCTTTTTGATAAATACCATGAGTATGAAAAAAAAAAAATAAAAGATTCTTTGTTTCCTTTTATGCCATGTTTCAACAACTTGCTGCAGAAGCACTGTGTGTAGCAGTACTAATTGGAATTCTGATGCAACTTTCTGAGTGATATTTTTGTTTCTGGTGTGTGTGTAACTGCATTTTAGCAAGAACAAAACTGTACTGCTAGAGAAAGCACTTAAAAATCACACAAACCAGGTGGAATTCTTTTAATTAAATACTTTCATCTTATCTTAAGCTTTTGGTTGAAGCTGTGTTAGCACTTTACACCTATTCAGATGAGTACATGCAGGTGGCAATGCTGTTCTGGATTGTATGAATACATGACAACCTAAGTCTTCAGTATGATCTGGCTTTAGATATTAATCTCAAATTCTTTCATATTTTGGTTACTTGTTGGAAGTAGTATAACTAATGACTAATATTGTAGCGTTAAAGCAACATTCTGTTTGGAGAACACACTCTGGGGGCTTTCACCCGTGTTTTGAAGAGAATTTCCTTTTTTTCTCTTCCCAAAGGTTTTGTGAAGATGCCCTCCCAGCCCCTGGGGGTGCAATCTTTGCATTGCATTTGTTTGCCCAGTACAGGTATTCTTTTAAATGAAATGTCATGGTTTAGGGTCAGGGCAGCCCCTTAGACCTGTAACAGATGATCTCTGTTATGCCCCTCCCTCCCCAAAGGGGAAGAGAAAGGGAATAAGGGAGAGAAACTTAGCAATTAGAAAAGGAAACCAGAACAGCTTTAATGAGAATGAAAATAATAAAAATAAAATATGTACAAATACACACAAAACCAGTATCGAACCCAACCCCCCTGATGGTAATTACATCACCATCACTGATGCTGTGGAGCGGGCACCAGGAGAGTCCCAGGCTGGGCCCTGCAGCAGATGGGAGCTGTGTTTGGGAGATGGATTCTGGTACCAGATTCAGGAACACACCGATTGGGATCAAAGGCATACGGACAGAGTCCTCCTTGGCTGCTCCAAGGAAGGAACTGAAAGAGGACCTGAACCAAGCCAAGCAAAGCTGGCAAAACGGTGTGAGAGGGAAGAAGAGCCCAGGATCCCCCAGAGAGAGAGTGAGCAAGCAAGCTAGCTATAGACCCTCCACATCACTCTGCTTTGTACCGAATATGACATATATGGCCTGGATACCTAGTTGGTCAGTTTGGGGTCCCCTGCCCTGTCTGCTTCTCCCTGCAGGTGCAGCCTTTCACTTTCCTGCACCCCCCAATGTGGTACACAAGATCCAGCAGTGGCCTTGGTCTGCACACCAGTCCTTGGTACTAACTCTAAACATGGGCTGTTATCACTGCTAGCAGCAGACACTGTCTGTGAAAACAGGCTGCTAACTTCAGAAAGGGCAGTTAGTTAGAAGAACTGAGCTGAAAAGTAAAATCACTGAACAGAATTAGTTCTGTTCTCACTCAGAACAGCTCCCAAACACAGCTCCCGTCTGCTGCAGGGCCCAGCCTGGGACTCCCCCGGTGCCTGCTCCACAGCATAGGTGACAGTGATGTCATTACCATCAGGGAGGTTGGGTTCAATACTAGTTTTGTATATACATCTCGCTCAAACCAGGACAGAAAAGTAGAAGTGCGGATTGTTGCAAAATCCTTCTCTTCTCAGTGCTTCTCTCTTATTCTGGCAAAATGTTAACTTTTGAAAGTGACTATCAACAGGTAGATAAAAATTTCTTCCTAGTTTTCCTAAAAATTTCTTCCTGAAAAACTATGCCAATACTGTTCTTGTATAAATTGAAGTAACTCTCTTGGGGTCAAGCTTCTTGAACTTTCAGAAAAATCTTAGATGAAGAATAATAGAAAGTAAGCCAACATCAGTGGATGTTTAATAAAGTTGACTGTCCTCGGTCAATTTGGGTTTCTTTGTACACAATTTGTATATTTGCAAATATGGTCATTAGAGAGGGAGCATGTCATACTTGAAATAAATATTTCAACAACATTTGATTGAAATAACTTGGAAAAGCTTTTATTTCAAGCAGTGGTTTTGACTTTGTTTTATATGTATGCTAAATATTTTCTCAGAAATTCATATTTTTTTCTGTTGAGAGGGAAAAAAATTGATATCCTTAAGTAAAAGTAGAGTATAGAATAGAGTATAGAAACCAAACATGCGTGTGACGTGCTATTTCTCTGGAATGCAGTTTGTTCTCAGAGGTTTGGGATTCTCAAAGGGAATTCACACAGAGGAAAACCGGAGACGCCCGGTTCTTTCACGTCTGTGACGGTCTGTTATAAGCAAGTGAGATATCTCTGATTTATCACTCAAGCTTTGGCATCTGCAGTGTGATGCTGCTGTGCTGGAATAACATTGTCAGAGAATCTGTCAGTACCTTAAAGATGGTCAGACTAAAGCAAAACATTTCTGAGGTGTAACAAAACCAGTAATATGTGCTAAACATGGTAGTGTAAGCAATCTTCTGGCTATTTAGCACAGTACTATAAACGCGTTCTGGAACCTGACTCTTCCTGATGGAAAAATAATCCCTTATGCTGCCTGGAAAGGGAGAGGGCAGCAAAGCATTTTAACAGAACATTTTGGAGAGGCAACAACCTTATTTCTTCAGCATGTTTTATTTGCTACAGACTTGCAGTGGTGGTTTCACTCTATGGCATCTTGGTGCTATATAGATAGTATGAAACATGACATTAAAAGCAAAATAGGTAGGAAGACTTGCAACTGCTTACAGATGGTATGCTTCCATATATAACCACAGTAAGTTAGTATTACTAGGGCTTTGGTTAGCATTTCAGACCCTTTGGTGGTTTGATTTTTTTTTTCCCCCCCTACTGCCAGATGATTTCTGCTCCCTAGTTGCATGTACATGTGCTGTGTTCTTGCATGACCTACCAGGCAGCCTCTCTTGATGATCAACACTGAGTGTATTTTTCATGGTAGTGCAAAGGAAATGATTTTACTTTCAGGGTATTGCCTTTTAAATTAGGCTTAAAGCTGACCAGAAGTTAAAGTCCATAGCTGTATTCTTTCTGTATTACATAATTTCAGATTTGGGCAACTATATTCTTTTTCATTTCTTTCTGCAAGTTTCAAAGATTTGTTTATAAAACAATACCTCTTCTAAGCTGCAGGAAACAGGAGCAATGGGCGAAATGATACCCATGTGCTTTTGGAAGTGTATATAGTAATCAAGAGAGAGAGAAGGCTCTGTATTAAAACTGAAGTTAGTATTTAAAATCAACCTTTGAAATACTGCAGAAATTGTAATTACTCTTAATTTAATTCTTTTCTTTGAATTACTTGTCAAATGTTACCTTAACTTCTGTCAGATAGCCCTTCTGATACAGGTTTGGGTCAGGCAGAGATACAGAGGTGTCAGAACAGAACAAAGCAGGAAGCTAGCTATGTCTCTTCCCATTCTTTTCTTGTGTGTAGGTTTTGTACACGAGAAAGAACAGCTGTCACATGGCAGAACTGTAAATATTGCAGAATTTTCTCTCTTAATCCTGGATGGTTTCAGATATATTATTCTGTTTGAGAAGCTCAATGAGAAGAGGACTATGTCTTTATAATGAGGCTTCCTTTTTAACACCTTTGCTCATCTCCAGAAACACTAGTCCCAAAGAAGCAGAGAGCTTGGTTTTTTTATATCCAGAGATATAACAGCTTCCTGAAAGGCATGCAGCCTGCAATTAACTTTTTTTCTTTACTTTTATTTTTTTTTTTTGTGGAAGAATCAAACTTTCTAACATACTCTTGACAGCCTGAGTCATTTGATGGTGTCTTTTAAGGTAAAAGGGTCATGAAACTTTACAGAAAAAGTAGACTTCTTCAGAAACCCCAGACCTTAACCTTTGCTACAACTATACTTCTTTTACTTCCCAAGAAGAAACAGTCTGCTTCAAAATGAAATATTTCTCTCATATAATAATAAACTAACATCGAATAGGGAACAGATACAAAATTGTCCATTGATTCTGTTCTTTTTTAAAGCCTGCATTGAGAAAGACAATTAGTATAAGTTCCATAACAAAAATCATTTATTTTATTCTTCTGTATCCTATTCTTTGGTCCAGTCTCTTCCTTCCAAAACAATTTGGTGAGATACTACTAGAGAATTCTGTTTAATACCCATGATACCAAATGAATTTGCAAATCTGAACTTCACAGTACAATTATTAGGCTCCACCAGGTGCCAGCTAAACTAATAATAATGAGCTTAATCTCAAACATCAGTCCTTGCAGTAGGTCTAATGCTTAACTGTACCACCAGCAGGAGTGAACTCTTGGTCCCATTACCATGAGTGAGGATTGGTTGTGTTGTTCTCAGTGCTCAGACTCTGAGCTAATCATTGTCAGCCATATTGTCTGTTTGCTTTTCAAGCATGAGTGTGATAATTAAGAAGTTCTTTTACAAAAAGGGTAATGATATAAAGAACATCCCTATGACAACTATGGTAGCTTACCTGAGTGTGTTAATATAGATACAAAGAAATCTTGATAATTTTGTAAAAGAATTTTACCTTTTAAATGGAAACTAAGGAGATGAAAAGTATACTAAACTATCATTAAAAGAAAATGAAACTTCAGAGGAATTTATGAGAATTCCCATAGCTCACTGTAGCCTTTTGGCACTTGTTACGATCATGAATCAGGAAGGGCATAACAATGGTGAAAACAGTAGTCAGGTATGAGGCAAGGTAATCGAGAGAACTGTCTAATCTGATTAAAACACTGGCAGTTGCCATGAGGAACGTCTGAAAGGTTCATGGGCTATGCAATGCCAAGGACCTTGACAGTAAGACAAATACACACACTTAGCACAGACTGGACACCAGACATCATAGAGAGTATAAGAGCAAGGTGGGTAAGCGGCGGTGCCTGAGACATGACTGCTGAAGGCTATGCTTAATTTACGAAAGACAGAAATGAAAGTGACAGCTGATTTTCTGTGCTAATGAATCTGTAAAGTAATACAAAAGAATAGAATGGCTAAAACAAGGGGTTTGGAACTAAAATGTTTCCATGTTGACTGAACCTCATAGTAAAGTATCAGCAGTGAGCTATATACTACCAGCCTAGGTTTTGGTTGTGAGTAAGGAAACTTGTTACATGGTTTGAGAGAGCACTGTGAAAATTGTGTTGTGGTGAAAATGTTTAATGTTCCACATCAAATGAGGTGAAAAACTGAGAAATTGATGGTAGGACCCAATTTTAATTCAGTGTGAGAATGATGAATTTCTTTATCAAGTTGTTAGAGAAGAACTAAAAAGTGATACTATGCTATGGTAAGCAGTGAGTACATAGTAAGAAGTTGTTCACAGGGAAAAGCCTTGCCTTGGTTGATCCTTTGATTATTTCAAATTAAATAAAAAATATATCTCTGACTGGTTTTGAAGAAATTGCTTAAAGAAATCAAAGAGCTATTCAGTGGAGTCACTTGGACTGTAGGACTCAGGACCTAGAATTGCTCTCTACTTTTGGTTTAAAAAAATCTTTGAAATTTGCACATTAAGCAAGAGGGAATAAACTTGTAAGAAAGGTTTTGAGGTCCAGTTTTGTGGCGTTAAGATCAGTAACCATCTAAAAGCGTACTAAGAGTAAAAATCCCCCTAGAAATTAGGAAAAAAGCCAATGAACAGAGAAAGACATCTGTCATGGGTAGGAAACCTGTCCGGTATGTATCACATGCCAAGTGTGAAGTCAAGGTGTATTAGACCTTGGAAAGAAATTGAATGTAAATAGTTTATTATCTATATTTTTAAAGAAAAGAATGTGGTAAGAGAAAGTAGGACCTCCATTTAATGAGAGTGAAATGTGGATTGAGGGTAATCTAGTTTGGACCAAACCAACTGGACTTGAGTGGTAGTGGTGGGATTGTGAAGGAAGCAACACAGTTCTTAATGAGAATAGAAAGTATGAAAATATACTCTTTGTAAAACCAAAATAAAATGAAAAGTTGGAAAGCATAATATGTAAATTTGTCAGGGAGAGAGTAGGGGAGAAATAAAATGTGATTACCTCTTAAAAAAATGGTAGATGAAACTCTGGTTCCTGTTGTTCCCTTTTATTTTTCAAAGATCTGTAAAACTGTATATGGTGTCAAAACCCAGGAGAATAAAAGTATTGTTTAAGAAGTATATGCATGGTGGTGAGGATGTCCTAGGTAACTGTCTGTTGTTCTAGCTTTAATAGTACTCGGAACTGTAGAGAAGAAGTTGAAAGAAGATATTGAGAATAAGCAAACAAAAAGTTCTGGAGATTGATTTAAAATGGGATACCACACACTGAATTGACCAAAGATAAATGATACCACATCTCTCTGACAAATTAATCCTGATTTCAATAAACCATACCATATGAATTATGTGGGAAAAACCCTGAAGGATGGGGTAGAGGAAAATAAGCGGGAAAACTGTGAGCTAGCTGAAGAATTCTACAAAAATCTGTTCAAAAAGCAGAAAATTTTAATTTGAAGTAGACTGAATGGAGGATTTTTTTTAAAGGCCACCTTTGAGTCATTGTTATATTATAACACTGGAATAAAAAGCAGGTACAGCATAATTAAATTACTGCAAAGCCCCAAATGATGAAGTCATTGTTATTAAGAAATGAGGTTCATAAAGGAAGAATTTGGTGACTGAGAATAATGGAAATGGGAAGGCATTTAATACTACAAAAGATGATACTGTGCTTTTAAAAATTAGTCATAAGGATTTCTTCTGCAAGATCTGAGCTAATCAATTGGAAATGACAACAAAAAGAAGAACTTGAATATATTAGCAGATTACAGGATGAGGGTAGAGCTACTAATGTGATGTGGGTTGTTGAAAAAAAGACGTAGTTTGATGCTCCTGGAGACGTATTCCCAAAAGGGAGAGCAGAGCAAACTGCTAAGGTCATATATGTCACAGTGCCACATGTCATTTAAATTATTGCATGCTGTCCTTGCCCCTGTTTCAGTAGTATAGTTCCAATTGAAAGAGGTGTAAGAAAAGGCTGCAAAAATTATTGATGGGGTGGAGAACCTCTCTGCTGAGAGGAGACTCAAATAGCTTGGTTTGTTTAGCCTAGTGAAGTGAAGCTGTACAAGAGCTTGCTTGATCTTTACAATCATGTTAAAGAGGCGAGCACGAGGCAAAACAGCTGCTTAAGAGAAGGGAAAATACTGGCATAAGAACAAATTGTGTGTAACCTGTTTCTTAGATGTATATATTTGGGCTGGAAATGAGGAGATCTCTAAGGATTGGAGAAGGCAGATGCCAGAAATACTGCCTGACAGTAGAAATGGGAGAGAGGTGCCAAGGTACTGTTAAGATGAAGTATGAATAACCAGATTGTATGATGATGTGGCTTGTGATAGCAGGCAATTAATTTTGATTTAGGAGGTTCCTTCCTGCCCTGTGTTTGGGATTCATTAAATGGTCTTCCCACCTGCCACAGAGTGCATGTTGAATGTGACGGCATGGCACTGAGGGAACTCCAACTATGTCATTTTCATCTATGTCACAAAACCAGCGGGTATACCAGTTGAGATTTTTTAAAGATCTTATATTTTTTTTTTCCTTGAGTTCTTTCATACTGTTTATAACCATGCTAGTTTGCCATTATTTATGCCAGCCTGCTGTGTCTTGCAGTTTTGCTGTGCCAGTATAGGTCGGAATACTTGGCCACTTCTAGCTTTCCTTGTAGAGCACTGAAGGGCAAGGAAGAAACCAGAAGAAACAATTCCTCAGCTGAGGTCTGGGTCTGAATTCCCTGACTCTGTTTAGGTTATGGAGTTGCATCCTACAACCCTCCTAACAAACAACCCTCCTAACAAACAACCCTCCTAACAAGTCTGGCACTGCAGGAGTGGATGTGGGAATCAGGGCAGTGACCAAAGTGCTCTTCAGCTTCACCAGTCAGTGCAAGATGGGGTATCCCTTTGGGGTCACAGCTGGGCAGTTCTGTTGCTTCTTCTGAAATAGGCTTGAACTCAAGCCTGGCATGAAAAGTGGTCCCAGAATCAAAAAGCTGTTGTGTTGCCAATTCCTTTTTGCAGCTTTCTTCTGGTAAGCCTTAATCTTGTCTGCCATTGCTGGGTGATAGGAACCTGGCTAAGCATTAATTCACTTTGTTGTTGTGCATTAGTAAGCACTGGCTGCATCCCTGTTCTGAAATACATATGCTTGAATGATTGAAGTTAGATTTATACATAAACTGAAAAAAGTATGAGTGAATATATCTTACTCAAATGACAACTGATTTTTTTTATTGCATTTAGTAAATTAAAAATGTATATGCTGGTAGGGTATTAACAGAGATGCTTCAGCCTCAAGAAAAAAAAAAAAAAAACAAAAAAACCCCAACAAATACCCACAAATATGCAGAAATGAGGTAAGAAGAATAATTGAGGGTGGTGTTAGGGTTTTTTTAGGCAGTTGAATGCTAATTGTGAGAATTAGATCTACAGTTGGATTTGTAAGGTAAGAGGTATTGCCTGCAAAACCCCATGCATCTGGATTGTTTACCACCATGTCTTTGTAAGGAATCTTTAAAATAAGGAACCTACCTACTAGAAACTCTTTTTGTGTTTCTGTCTATGAAATTGTCATGAAGCTTTGACTCTAGATAAGAGAATTATAATGAAATAAAGGAAACATTGTTTAGTTGTCAAAACGAATTTGAAGTGTGACATGTGTGGGAAGAAAGAAACCACAGAAAATTGGATATTGGCTCCTTGAAATTTACGTATGTAATGTGATGACAGTGGATTGTCTAAAAGAATCTAGCCCTTCATGGCTGTTAGAATCAACTGGTTTATTGACCTTTCTGGTTTTGTGTTTTTAAAGAGTATTAATGACAGAAAAACAAACACTGCAAAAGCCAAGATGCTTTTCTTTGTAATCAACTTGATATTCACTGCTTCTGCTTTTTTTCAAGTTTTATTTTCATACTTGCTCAAATTTCCTGGTAAGTGAAGTAGTAGATTCGAACTGGATGCTCTAGAGAATCCATCACACAAAAGACATTTTGCATCATAAACAAAATACTGGGTTTACTTACATGATTAAGATTTGCTTTTATACAAATAAGAACTAGTCAGGTCCCCTGCCTGTGAATCAAGAATCAAATATTTTGGTGTAAGAATGACTAATGCTACGTCTCTTAATTAGCGCTCAATAACATTCACAAGGCTGAAGTACATAATGCTTGTGTATAAAGGAACATACAGAAATATATTCTTACACACACAGAGATTAATATATAGTAGAGTCAAATGATGAATGAGCATGTTGTAAAATGCAGATACGAATTTAAGGCACTGTGCTTATCTTCTAATAGCCAAGCATTTGCATAATCAGGATCGTATCAGCTTCACAAGAAATGTATAGAATCTAGAAGTCAGCTTTGACAGCTATAGCACAGGGAGCTACCTCAATCGTTTGGTTTTGATGTGCCTTTGTAGAGAACACTAGAGTATGTGATAATGATAGTGCAAATGAACTTCCCTAAGACAACTTGTCATCTCAATAATATTCTTCGATTCAGAATAAACCATCAGTAAATTTTTAAATTTATTTTGAATTCTCTAAGGCCTTTATTAATGTGGTCCAGGAATTTGCCCATGATATGTTTATGTTGACAAGGCTGCGTCCAACATGAGGTAGATGAGTTATCACAGCACAGTAACAGAGGTGGCACTGCAAAGCCAGAGACAGTATTATCTGATGCTTGAGGTTTTGCTGTTTCATGCTCAAAAATTACTCCTGATAAGCACAAGTACTTTCCTTCACAAACACTATTCAGATGTAAAATTTTCTTTTTCCAAAAGAGTGCATAGGAGAAATTTACTAATACCAACTGTGCAGAATTGAGGATGAGAGAGGGGGAAAGGTATGACTAGTTGGTGATAGGTGATGTGCCATGGGTTAGAAACTGGTGGAAGCTGGTAGCAACTGAGTACTCATTCTCTGACAGCTCTTTGATAGTTATGTAAACCAAGTTCATGCTTCTGTTCAACTCTTAGTTGACAAATACCTTGAATTTCAGAGACTACTGTGGTGGTTGTCACAAACTGCAATGCCTTTTTCAGTAATTTCACACTGAAATTCAAGAATGAATGAATTTATACGTAGAATTTCCTTTAACAATTCTATGATTCTGCTGAAGTTTTAGCAACCCTCTTCTCTACAACTGAAAGCGTCCTTACGGATTTATAAAGGCTCATGGAATTTGAGCTTTAACTTTATTAGGCTTATGGTAGAGTCTCTCCTCTTACGTTCTCTGTGCAATGTTCTTTTTTGTGTTTTCTTAATGTGTGCTTACTGGACAGAAAAAGATGCTTCATGAGACGTGGTTGCGGGAGCAGAGCCCCAGGTGAGCTGTGGGTCAGGCTGACAGAAGGCCCTGCCTCCAGGCATGGCTTGAGGGAGGAAGGTCTCTCTCTGCTGTGCTTGCTCATAAGGGGAAATAAGCTGCTACCTCCTTAGTAATTATAGAACCCACCACACACACACCTTCCTTCTATACTATGAGGTGACTTAAATGTTGAAGAACAGCTTAAATTCATTTCTTTCAACCAGCCCTATGCCTTATCTGCATGAGGAAATGTGAAGCTGCAGCTATAATCCCCTCTCTCCAGGTGCCCATTCATATGAAATGAAATGATACTATGCAAGTACATGGCCTCTTTGGGGCTGGGCGGGGGAGGATGTAAGGAATCAACGAGACAAAAACCCACTGTCCTCACAGAAATTAAAGAATTTACACTAATACTGTGTGAAATGTTTCAGTAGCAGCAATATTTATATTTAAACAGGAGTTTACAAAATCAGTTCAGCAAATCAAAACTCAGGAAAAGGAAGGGTTTAGTAAAAATTTCTTTTTTATTGAATGCATGATGTTTTGAGATAATTAAAACTAATCTGGCACAGAATGTGTTACCAGTGAACAAAGCTCGTTCAGGAAAGACCTACAGTTGCAGTTAGTCTTTGGGTGTGTTTCCCCACATGGCCTTTCACGCACCCCAGGTCTTCTTTTCTCCTCCACTCCCTATGCTTGGCCCAGCCTCTGCTCTTTGTAAAAGCCAAACTAGTTCCACTTACTGTAATGGTATCAATCCTGATTTACTGTGGCACAACTGAGTTTGTAATCTGGCTCTGGAATAATAAATTGATGCATGCTTGGGGGAAAAAAAGATGTTATGTAAAATCAGGAAAATGCTTTTGTTAAAGAAGGACTGAGAGACTTTTTTTTTTGCTGTTGTTGTTTTGTTTGTGTTTGGGTTTTTTTTTTTAATCTCTGGTAAAGAAATGAGTTTTTTCTCGGAATGTTTTGCCACATCAGAGGAAAATAATATATAGTAAATAATGGTTTGGGCTTTTAGAACTAGATGTAAACACTGTGTTGTTTGTATCAGTGAAGACATGCCTTTTTCAACATGTCAGGGCACTTCTGATACACTTGTGTTGGCATCATTATACTGTGGTAGGGGGAAGTAATTTATTCCCTTTTGGCATCCATAGGATTTAGAGACGAGACATTGCCCTTCTGGATATATTACCCAATTCTGATGCTTTCATTTTTTCCAGTAAAACATCAATAATTTGATGTTTCTATTGTCTAAAATGGTTTGTTTTGATAAAAGACATTTTAAGTGGGCAGCGTTTCAGGACAAAATTTCTCTTATGTAGCTTGTCATTATGTGTATAATATGTAAGTAAATCTTATCTATTAAATTAATGAGAATGTGGGGAGAAGGAAATATTTTTGATCAGCGGTAACCAAACTCTGAGAACAGGGAGGAAAAAAGATGTGCAAAAAGCTTCAAAATACGGCACCGCATTGTTTGCAAAAAGCCTGCTGTTTCCTTTATGTCTAACTGATCCGTGCCAGAAGCCCTCTTGAATTTCTACAAGAATAGAGCTTCAGATCATCTGCATTCAGTGCCAGAGTCATGGCCCTGGAACCGATAATTGCCTCTGACAGGATTTAATTACCTTCTCCAGGACCTTTTCTCTGTTTGATTGGAGACCACCCCCTGCCTCCGATCAAATCAGACAGTAATAACAAGCCGCGGCGCCGGAGCCAATCCTGAGCACGGCCAGCGCGGTGACCTTGCCGAGCCAGAGCCGATTGGCGGTGTCGGCCTTGTCGGCGGTGGCAGGCGGCCGTCACCGGCCAGCCACCAGCAGATAAGAGAGCGGCATTAACACTAATGGAGTCTGTCAGTGTGCTGGGCCCTGGGTCTCGGTTGGAGCACAGCAGCATGGGCAGGCACAGTGCTGCGGAGCTGCCGTGGGCCCCGGTGCCCAGACCTGCGGCCATCTCAACAGGCTGGTGGCTGCTGAGTGGCAGCCTGGGCAGCCGCGTGCCCTCAGCGCGCCACAGTCATTTTCAAGAGTCTTCCCGCACTCCCCTCCAAAATGAGCAGCAAGAATTTCCCGGGGTGAAACCCACCAGTATTTTGTTAGGTAAAGGGAGAACGTCACTACTTGGTATGCATTGCACAGCCTCTGTTTGTAATATTAACTTGACACGTGCAGTCACTATATTATTTATAGTAATTTTAACATAGAGTCTAAATGTACGGTTGGCTTTAAGAAAGGAAACTGCACTCCTCTAGCTGTCAGCTTTTAGAGACCTAATGCTTTTGAGGTGAAATAGCAGAATTTAGACTACAATAATTTTTAGCACATATTTTATCATTCTCAGAAATTAAGCAAAATCTTTTGGCCACACCTCATTTAGCAGCTAAACATCTTAAACAGCATTACTGCTTTTGGAGTTTAACTGGCCAGACTTTGATTGTAAGGTGTGTGTAGTGGCCAAGAGTCAACACATAGTCTTCTGTTTTTGTTAAAAGTTATATTGATCTCGGTGCAGGTAAAGGGCTGGTCCCTGCTCCAGCGAAGCCATGGCTGAGCTCCAGGTGGAGCAGGGGTAGGTCCAGGCTTATTTCATGCTGTATTTGTTGCTTCATCTGTTTTCACCTCGAAGGGAGATGTAAATGCCATGTAGTGAGATGGAGGGAGGGGGTGATTTGATGTCATGGTAACTTCTCCAACTATCCTACAGCTGTACATAAAATCCAGTGCTGCTAGAGGCAGTGTGTCTCATAGCACCTCAGACAGCAGCAGGGGGATGGTGATGTGATTCTCTTCCTTGCAGTTCCACTGAGAAGAGCGTCAATTACCCTGATGAATGCCTTGCATCCCACTATTGTCCCTTCTGGTTTGAAAGGCCTAGCGGTACTAAGAGGAGAAAGGATCATGAACAGTGCTGCAGAAGCAGCATTACTTGAAGAAGCAAAAGCACAGAAAGGGAGGTGGTGGGGAGCTTGTTCAGTTCTGCATTAGATAAGGTAGCCCTTTGCGCAAATGTCCTGTCTTCGTTTTGTCAGTTCCCCTGTATTTCCCTTTCCCCGAGTTTCAGTATAACTCAGGATCCAAGATGTTTTTATATCCTCTAAACAGGAATTACAGGGTTGTAGGGATGTCCCATCTCAAAGCTAAAAAACTTCCTTAGGAAAGCATTGTTTGGTGAAAGTAAGTTGTGTTTCTACAAGGCAGCAGTTAACTACGTATGTGTGACACTGGTCTGACCGAAGGCCAGTTTAGTTTGGAGTTTCTTCAGCCTTCTGATGGTCTGGCAACACAGCGGTCTTCTGAGGCAAAGAGCTGTTAGAAAGAAAAAGGTGGAGAAGTGATTTTTTTTCTTTTACTTTCAAACATCTGCTAGTATATAGCAAACGATGCAGACTGCTTATATAGACTGAGACACCACACAAACGCTTTTAACTGCAGTGCAAAAGCTATTCCCTCTTCTCAAAGCAAAATGCTGAAAGATCAAATAGACAATGAACTGTTCTGAGCGCAGCTCCCTCCAGAAACATGGAGGTGAAAATCCACTAACTCTGACTCTGTAAAAGTTTTGATTTCTAGAATGGATAAAACCACTCCTTTTTTTCTTTTTTCTTTTTTTTTATTTTTTATTTTCAACTAGTAACTGAAATTAATCTGAGGCAAGTAGCTTTTTTTAAAAAAAAAATTTGCCCAGACAGATTCCACTGTGAACATGTAATGGTTTTCACTGAGGCACTGTGTTATTTTAAGGTAAATCTGCTGACTTTAGAATGCATAATCAGTTTCATGATCGTAATAAATTATATCACAGCCATCTCTGGTGGGAAAATGGAAGGAAGTGCACAAAGCAAGAGTGCTAGGACAGCTTGCTGGTTAGGATGCTAGCCTAGAACCCATTTCATCGTCACTTTATTGAGCAAATAGTCTTGAAAGCATCTAGGTCAATTAAAAGCTCATTTCAAAAGCATTGTAGGCACTCAGAATTTAAGTCTTTCTGAAAGATATCTTTGAAAACGTTGCTGCAGCTCAGTTCCATAGCTATAAATTGGGAATTGCAGCACTTCTTGCAAAGGTAATGTGTGAATAAATATATTCAAAAGTAATTGGAACAAAATAGAAGCTCTCTAAGGATAGACAAACCGGCTACATAGACTGTGATACTGAGAGCATTTATTCACTAGAAGTCATAGCTGCTTAAGCTCGGGCATCTATCCCTCCTCTTGGAAAGTTGTTCCCAGCTTTTGCACTTGCTGCCACAACTGTTTGCACACCAGTACAGTGAACTTGATCAAGGAATAGATCCAGCTGGTAAAAGATAAAATATATGCTGACTACGTGGCAACACAAATGTCTGTGCCAGACAAAACACTGGTTGGCACATGGGGCAGAATGAACGTTGGGAGGAAGGAGGATGTGAGTTACTTAAGCAATTTGCTATTGAATGCAAAATCGCAGTCTGTTCTTATTTTCCAAGTACTTTAAATGTTAATCTAGAAGAATAAAGGTTTTGGTCTGATGTGCAAAAAGGATTGACCATGGTCTGATGAGAAGACTTGGAGATTTTTGTGACCGATTTCTATACAAGCAAAACTGGCTTTCTGATTTATATATTAAAAATAGAAGTAAAACAAACCCAAATTTGTTAACAATGGCAGTAACCCATGAAAGAGATGATTTAGGAGTCATACTGACAAGTGTTACATTTTTATTTTTCTGAAGAATTTGGTAGAAATCACACAAATGGAATGCTGCCTTTAAAAAAAAAAAGGCTATATATTTTTACAGCTTTTCGTAGAAGCTTGTACTGTATGTCTGCTACAGTATTACTTCTTTTAATTGCCACTGCCTAATTGTGAGATAAATCATTGTTGCATTGCCCTTTTATATTTGAGATGCAGATACTCATACTTCAGGTTTGTCTTTCCAGGCTTCAGTGGCAGTATACTAAAGATGAATTTCATCTATTCCATATGACACAGGTTGTTTAACAGGAAAATGTTTTTATTAGAAGAGCTGGGTTAAGGGTCCATCTGGAACCAATTGAATTCTCTAATGACCTAACCTTCTATTTCTAGAGGGAGAGAAGAGAAAAAGCAGGGAGGAAATTCAGGCTAACAGTGTAGAGCTGCAATGTGAATTTAAGAACTTTCCCCTCTGCTCCCTCCAGCCTTTTGTTCCTGCTCTCTTGCTGTAATTTGCCACGTCCTCAGCTTTGTACATACAGCTACTTCTATGACTTGCTGTAAATTATACTGTTCAAATAACTGCTGTTAAAAGTCATCATCAAAAAGGGATGGGGGGAGCACTTAAATAGGACAAATGAGGGAAGAGTAAATTATGCTGTGGGAAAGGAAATGAGTCTGGGTCTATGAGGGAAGACCAGGAGCTCCTCAAGCCATTATCACTTGAGGCAGTCATCACTAAAGCCCATATGCCATATAATTACAGACTCAGTCATAGACTTTGACGATCAGCAGTCCTCTTCAGATTACCAAAGTATCACTGCGTATCTCCCAGGACTGCATGCACAGGCTTTATCAATATATGAAATGCTATAAAAATGGAAGGCTACATATTACAGCCTGATTCCAAGTCCAGTGACGATCCCAGATATCCTTCCTTTATTCCAAGTGGCCTTGGAGAGAACCCATGTGTAGCATTTCCATTTCAGATGGGAGGAATTCTGCCCATCATGTGCCTGAGCTGGGGGAAAAAAATAAAGGGGGGGG
>JAAGNO010010510.1:8395-53804 GCA_033439905.1 Ceryle rudis
CTTGTATATAATATGTATTTTAAACTTCCTTACTTCATATACTCTTTTATTATAGAATTATCTTTTTTTTTTCTGATTTCCTGAAAAATGAGAAGGTTAACATATTCAAATAGACAGTCTGAATCCCACAAGTTATAATCTATATTAGTTTCCCTTCGAGATGAATAGTTTGACAAGCATTAGTAGACTAAGCAACAGTATAAAGTGAAGCTTTATCCTGTTGAAATGGTAACTATTAGTAAATAACACGACCAATACGTCTCAATGGTTATGACACTGGGGTCTTATAATGCTGTTTTGCTGTTAAAAAGCTATATTTATGATATGGCCCAAACTAATTTCAAGAATTGGTGAGTTTGAAAAAGGAAAGGGCATTTTAGACTCAAATTTCATTTTTACTGTGATCTAATTGCCAGGGTAGCATGTCCACCCTCTTTGCTGGGTTCTTACCACCTTACCTATTGCCCTCAGCATCTCTGACCCAAGTGGGTAATTTACATGCAATTAATGGCTCACTCCCACAAGCTGGATCTGGCTTCAGGGATGGGGAGGGCTTCAGTGGCACTCCGTACCACAATGGTGACAGTTCCCATCTGCCCACTGTGGTGGGCAGCCACTGTTCACAGGGAACCACTATGCCCATCTGGGAGGTGTCTGAGCTCTTGGGTCTACATGTTGAACATTTTATGGTGAGGGTGTGTGGGCAGAGGCCACGAGCACACATGCCTCTAAACTCCACCTCTGCACAGGAAACCCCAAAGAACATTTTGCACATATTTACACTATAGTGCATCCCTAGGAGGTCAAGCAAAACATCCTCAATGGATCTGGCAGGGATGAACCATTCAAAAATTATAATCTATGGGGAAACTGCAGTACAGACAACATTTGGAGACAGTAAATTGGTATGAGGCAGGGGCCTGAGCTTTAGAAACAGACATGCGGATGTTCAGAGAGACTGTGGCTCTGTCAATTGGTTCAAAGTCTTAAAGATATTGATTTACACCTTTTGGTTACTACCGAGCTTCCTAAACAGCAAGTGAGTGAAGCAGCCTGTTGTAGTCTGCTTTATACACTCAGTACCAGCTGCCTTTGGGTGTTACTTTTCTAAAACTTCCAATGCTTTTTCAATTAACATGTAGCAAAACCATCAGTCATGATGTCTTCCTGACAAATAATTGCTCTCCCTCGCTCCTTTCCTCATCATTAGTTGCCATTTAATTTATGGACCCAAATAAAACATAAAGAAACCCAGGCTAATGCCTCATCAGCTTCCTGTGCACAAAGTAATCAGCTTTTCCTACGCTTTTGGTGGGGAGAGGAGTTGGCACTTTACTATTTTATGGACCTGAAGAAAGGGTGGCTTGTCCTGCAGCAGACAGGGAGTTTGTAGCAGGGAAAAGGACAGACTCACACCCTCCAAGTGACATCTGTAGGGCTGGGGCACGAGTAGCAGCTCCAGACCCTGCTGCACTGGGATGTGCCTGCCTATCCCTCAGCAGAGCCTCTTAGGCATCCCAGGCTGTGCAGGGTGCCTGCCACAGGAGCTCAAGATGAAAGAACAAGGATACAAATATCAGAGGAACTCAGGAGACCATGTCATAAAGAAAACAGCTAATTCCTTGCTCATTATTCAGACCTCAGGCCTCTCCTTATCCAGCAGTTGGGGCTTCTAGCAGGAAGCTCAGCCAAGAAAGCTCAGGGAAGGAAGAAGGTGCCTTCCGGAGCCAGGATGACTTGCCAGCCCTCCCAGAACCACCAGGGGCATGTGGTCCATGGGCCCTGCAGTCCCAGAGGACAAGCAACAAACAGTTGCAATCATTCAGCTCACCCATTTCAAGACACAACCCCAGTTATAACAACCACAGCCCACACTGGGCATAAATTCACCCTACACCCATCCACACAGATGCAGTGTGTGAACACACACCAGCACCTAACCACAGAAGCATGCTTGGGGGGCGCTCCACACCTGCCCCACCATGGGCACAAGTACCTGCTATGTGCAAGCAGGTGCCTGAGCACAGGGTGCAGAGAACTGGCAAACTTATTTGCACATGTGGCCTTAGAGAGCAAATCAAGAAAACAAGCAACAACCCCAAAAGCAAATAGCTGAAGAAGATATGCTCGAGTGATTACAAAAACTTGAACTGAAAGCTATTCAAAAGGCATGTGAAAGAGAAAGGGAAGAGGGCTGCCATGCCTGACTCCCCAAATAAAGTCTCTCTACTGACAAGTTTGCCTCCAATTTGCAAATCTTGCATCTGACTGCACCTGGAGTCAATGCCAGCCCCATCTGATGTCTCTGCTTCATGTAAGTACCCATTGGAGGGAGAGGCCATGTTTGGGGGGACAGGGCATTCAGGGACAGCTCTCCCCACTGCTCCCCACTGACTTTGGTCCATGAACAAGTTGGGACTGACAGCTGCCCAGAGGAAGAGCACCAGTCCCTGTCCAGCTACCGCAGCTGTGCCATGGGGCAAACAGCAGCTCGGGCAGCTGATAGTCTCTTTAAGCACCGCAGCCCAGACCTCCTCGCTCTGCGCTTCGAGATGGCATGAAGGGCTTGCAGGGGAAAGCAAAGAACTGTGAATCTCAGCAGAAATGGAGGTTTTGATATTATACCCCAGTACCGAGGGAGAAGACTAAATAATTAATCACAAAAGCAACTGAGTGTTAACAAGCTGAGCAGGATCAAACCGCATGAAAGATGCAAAGCCCCCCCCCCACCCTCTTTGGTGTGCTGACAAGCCTCATTTTAATAACTTGACTACCAGAGCCAAGAGGATATGCTGCAAATAAATACATGGATCCCAGCCCTTGATGACTTGGGCTTGTGCTGGGGGATCAGCTTGACATCTCCTTTGCCACCAAGCACGGAAACAGTTCAGAGCTGTTTTGCATGGGGAAAGACAGGGAGAGAAAGGCGTCCTGGGCTTTTGGTGGTCATTTTCAAGCCCAAGCATGCAGGCAAGGGTCTTCTGCATGTGTCACCCCGCTCTTTTTATGACTTTAAGGGAAGGGGGACATGCATATGGAATCGGAAAAAGCAAACAACGCTGCTCTGGTGCCATCCCTAAATAGCAGAGTCTGACTATGCAGAATTGAGCAGCAGCATCCAGTAAACAGGAGCTGGCATGGATAGCAGCCTGTGCACAAAATCAGAAGGGAAATACAAGAACATGCCTAACGCCTCTCCTGGATGCTCTACCGAGTGAGCCGTGCTGAAGACAAGAGATTTTAATCGTTCAGATTTTGTATTGCCCTGCACATGGTATATCCCTGTGCAGACTACAGGGCTATAATAGACTGTCAAAATTAACGCACAACTAGTATAATACAAGTTACAAAGTACCAGTGTTAAACCACATACCTCCACAGCACACCAGACCCAGACACCCCAGTGCAAATGCTGTGTTACACCTGCTTGGGATGGAGATCTTAGGTACTAACATCACAGTCCCTTGCCATATTTTCAACAGGCTTCTTCCATCTTACAGTGAGAAAATATTGTGCCAACTAGGCTGAAAAAACCCATTTGGACTCCATTGTGCCATTAGCTACAGGAAGGAAAAAAAAAAAAAGGAAAAAAAGGCTAAATAATTATATCTTCTGTTTATACAGCACCTTGGCTTCCAAAAGGACTTTGACAAGTTAAATTGATAGGCAGGCAACAGGCAGAGTTCTGCAATCCATCACTCAGATGCTACAATATGAAGGGAAATACAGATGCTGCTTAATGGTCCAGAAGGACTATACAGGATTATGGGGTATTTGCACACTCAGTGCAGGATACATGCACACACCACCTTCAGGGATCCTCTCCAGGAGTTTCTTTTAGCTCTAGTAATCTTTATAGGCTGATTCCTATTCAGCTGAGTGTGGAAAGAGGATTCAAATAAACCAGTGCAGTGAGATGGGCTTTTCCGAAACATCTGTGTGATTCCAGGGCACCTACTTCACGAAAAGACCCATGTCCTGAAGTCAGAATGATGCTTCTGAAACTTCCCTGTAGCAAAACAAAAAGCCCTCTCTCCTCCACCATGACATCAACATCACAAACTTTGGTGAAATTAAGGAAAGTCATAACCTAAAACAACACTCACACTTACTGCATTTCCAATTTCCAATAGTTATTTCATAATACCAAAACTAGAAAGTTACATCCTCTGCCTGCTTCTCTTATTAAGACTGGAAGAGAACAAAGTGAATTTTGCAGGCTACCCCATCAAGGGGTGAAAGCCACAAGACACCAACAGGGTGAAGGTTTGCTTGAAACAGAAACCCTGCAAACAACGGGATGCTGTAGGACATGATTTGCCATTGCAAAATACGGTATCATGGCACACATTGGGGCCAAGACCTGAGAGACAGCCAGCAATTCAGAATTTACTCAGGCACTTGCTGGCTAGGAGAGGCTTTGCTGCAACACTTTTATGATACATGGGCTGAATATCTCCAATTTCTGTGCAGAAAACCTCACTCAGCCAAAATGAGGTTGTGTCCCTGCGGTACATCATTTACATTAAAATCTCCCCCGCTTCTCAGCATGACTTTCATGTCCCCCTACCATTTAGATAGCAGAGGCATATGTATGTGTGAGCATAGACAGGAGGAAGAAATATCTTTTTTAAACATTCATTGAGCTGGAAGTGTGGAAGATGCCAGCATACGAAGGGTTCAACTGATGTGGAAATGCAGCTCTTTGAAAAGAAGGAATTGAACACCAAAACTGGTTCACTGCAGCTAAATTGGTCCCCTAAGGGCCAGTGGTAACAGAAACCTTCAGTCCAAATAAGAACAAGTAAAATATTCAGCAAACAGCATTTGATGCTTATGTGCAGGGGAAAAAAGTGGTGCAACTGTTGGAAAATGAAAATATCCTGTTCCCCAAACTACATCAGAAGTGGCAGACAACAGATTTTTTTTTTTTTTTGGCTAATACTATGACAACGTGGCAGGGTTCTGAAAACCTAGCATTGATAACTCCAGCATCTCTAAAGAGCATGGCTAAAGCCAGTGATGGAGGTTGTCCCACTTGTTCCATCACGCCAACCCAATGGTCAGACTGGTCTCCTACCAGGCACACAGGCATCTCTAAGTCACATTCCTTGTGGCAGTGGTGGGGAGACACTCAGCATAGAAAGACCACAAAGGATCCAGGCTCTGACCTACACGTAAGTGCGACATGCACGAACAAACTTCTTCCTATGACCCAAGGCCACCTCTGGAGACCTTCAGCTTTGATAGGATTTCACAGCTCCCATTGGGGAATACACAGCACTGGATTGATAAGTACTTAGATGCAACTCAGTATTTTAAGGCTTCAAAAGGCCCAAGCCAAATTATGGGTTTGCAAGGAAGATCCTAAACAAAATAGGTCTTGGAGGAAATACCAGGCCAAGACAGTCACCTGCCTGAATTCAGTACCATGACACAAGTTCACAGCAGCCATCTGATGACTTTGTTTCCCCATCCACCTGATGAGTTTTGTTCATCTCAATCTTCTTGGATCCAGGCGCTCCACCCCAGGGCACCTAGCTCCTGCCTCCACAGACACTCTTCCCAAAAAGCAGCCCCTCAACACATCCACCCTGCATAAAACTGGACTATGCAACATGACAGCCAAACACACATAGCAATAGGCTTCTGTTTTCCACCAGTAACATCTCCAGGTCTCTTCATATGTACCCCCAAGAGCTTTAAGGGCTAATGATATTCAGTCCTTGGGTTGAACTTTATCTGACGCCTAGAAGTAGGAAAGGGACCAAGCTCTTCTTCCCTCATTGGGCATGTCCCTATGCAGTACAGGGAGCACAAGCCCAAGACTGCAGCCCAAGTCTGCATTTACCAGCAGTAATATGGATATGCAGCAGGCCCTGGGGCTATGTGGGGTTTACTTCACACCCTAAAGTTCCTAAAATCAGGGTGGACTTGGCCACTGAGGCTTTAACCATCAGCACATATCCTGTGCTGTTTGCAGCCTGAAACCAACCTACTACACTGTGCCAAATGATAACACCTTAGCTCAACAGACACACAGACAAAGCCTGAACTTACTCAACAAAAGCTTAGTTCCTGACTGTTTTCCAAGAAAAATATATCAGAAACCTTACAACCATTTTAATTTAGCCTGTGAGGGATGTTTGAATTGTTTTTTGTTGTTCAAATCAGTCTGGTTTATCACCTCTCTCTATTTCTTCGGGTTTTATTCCCAGAAAGGAATGTATAAATGCGGGTGCTCTAGTACCTGAATTTCTTGAGTCATTTCAATATCTATTATGATGATCATTGCTTGAAGACAAAACTGTAAGCAGTATCTCTTTCCAAGGCAGGAAGGGAGCTCATCACAGAATAGGAGAATAGATTCCAAGAAAGAAAATGAATAGGAAATTAACTTCTCAGGGAAGCAACGCTTGCTTTACGGAAGGAACACAGACAGCCTATTACTACTATTTATATTCCTGGCTTTCTGAAAACTTCTTATTTTTATGAATGTTCAGCTATGTATCATAGAAACATAAAGAAGTTATTTCTTCATGCTTTACCAGTCTGGGATGATGTTGTCAAAGGGAAGGTTTTGCCAGTTTCTCTGGGATGTAAGACCACATGTGTTGCTAATATATGGGGACAGTGGCTGGTAAGTCGACTGACTGACCACTATTTTATTTTCCAGCTGGGATCACTGAACAGATATTGGATAAACTGATGCTTAGCCTTGGAGCCCTCACTTACAGGCAGAAGAAGAATTACTCCAGGAAGAGAGACCTGTGTTATCGAATTCCCATCTCTGTGTATTTCTTGTTGCACTGGCAGCAGATCTGAGTGGGGACGTATATTTTTGTCTTGCAAAAACTGATTTTCTTTTTCTTTTTGTGTGATGATACAGAAGCAGTACATATCATAGCTGATAACCTAAAATAACCTGAGATGCCAATTCAACTCCTGATCTAAATCATGCACATCAGTGATCTGAGCTGGGATCTCTCTGCTCATGTGGATGTCAGTTATTGCTTATTTCTCAGGGAAATGTCTCTTTCTCTTTATTCTGACTGGTTAGAAAGCTCATCCTGGACTCAGGAATGAGTTTCTAATGGCAGGTACATCAAAATTCTATAGATCCTGTGGATCTCTGGGTTCTGACACTCCCTTTTAACTAAAAACCTCCCAACTACTTCCATTTCTTGGACCACTCATGTGGGTTGTAATAGACCTTGGAAGAAATTAGATAGGGAGAAAGACTGCCTTCTTATTGCCAAATGTGTAAGTTACATTCCTAATTTCCTCAAACTTTTAAAGATATGCAAACATATTTTAAGCAAAACAAGATACAAGCAAACAGGGAGGGAAAAAAAAAAAAAATCCCAAAGTTATATGTGAAGCCCTTTGCCTGAAAAAGAATGATACTTCCTCATGGTTACATACCAATCAGCAAAGAAAAGGATACATCTTTTCATAGAAAAAGCTGAGTTTCTGGTAACTTCACATTTAGGCTGAAGTACCTTAGTGAAAAGTATGCTCACACAAAGATATCTCAGCAAGTGTTGTTTTTTAATCACTTTTACTCCTTTATTTGGTGTTTGGCCCCAGTGCAATGGATGCTGATCTAAGGCAGCACGGTCACTGAAATAGCAGTAGTATGAAGCAAGCCACTGCAAGATTCTGGACAAAGGTCCGAAGCATTTGTTTTCTGCTCAGGCATGTTTTCTCAGGGGAAAAATGAGCGTGTATGAGGAGAAAACATTATCTCTTGACTGTTCCTCTACGGTCCAGTGCACTCGGATGAGACTGGACATATTGGTTGTGAAGATAGACCATTTATTTGAAAAGGCAGTTAATTTCCTTTTGGTTTTGTGTTTCCTAAAATAGACTGTAAAAAAAGGATCTGCAGACAGATGTCTTCAGGATTGATGAATCATGTGGAGATTTTGTAAGGAGCGCAACCTCTCCCCTGCACCCTCCCACTATCACTTATCAAGCCCTGAATTACGCGCTGCTGTTGATTTCCATGGCTTTGTGCAATTAATCTGGCTATACTCCATAAAGCAAAAAGAGCAAAAGGAAAAGAGAGAGAGAGAGAGAAGGAAATAACTCACCAAAAAAACTAGGTTACAACAGCCCTCAGGATCCTAGTGAAACCAGGAAGAGGAGAAAAGTTCATCACTGGGCTGCCAGCCTGGGCAAGGACACAACCCTGACTCCAGCACGCTAGACCCACTGAGCCTCAAACGCACAACACAGCATGTTTAGAGAAAAGGTTTTATAAAGTTTATTAAAACAGTCCAAATTAATTATCTTTTCAAGGACTTAGACCCAAGGATGAGGCACATGGTGCTATTTTCCTTCCCCTGAGTACACTGGAATGCAAATAACTCATACAACAGAGACCAAAGCGAATGGAAGGATCCTGTCCAGATCCCACCTCAACATGCTCTGCAAGGAGACAGACCACTCCTTTTACCCAAGATAAATGAGCCAGTGTAACATATCAGGGAGGGAGTGGAAAGCTGGAGAAGCACTTCTTGTTATTAGCCAGCTGTTGCCTTATGAGAGCAGCTGGTAACCACCAGATTTGTTGGAACTAATTGAAAAGTGACCCTAGTTTTAGCTTACAGCAAGAGCCAATGTTATTTAGTTTTCTGTTTGTATCTGTAACTCATTAAAAAAAAAAAAAAATCTTATTTTTTGCCAGATCATCAAAACTAAAATACTGACCTTTATACCTTGCTAATAGGTAGCCTTGTTAGCATCTCAGGAATCCACAAGAACTGGAACACTGAAACCTCACATCACATTATTTTTGTCCTCTTACTCTTCTGTAATACACTGTTAAAATATTTTGTTAGTTAATAAAGCGATTTTATTTTATCCATAAGCATTTAAAGTAATTCCATCAAGGTATGAAATGAAAAACTAGTTTCTTACCTGGCACTTTTTCCACAGGATAGAAAGCCTAGATCTGCCAGCAAGGATATGAAACATCGTGTACTAGTAACATCAGCCTTTAGATTAACCTGAGCTCCTGCCTTTCTAGCACCTGATTTGTAGATTTATTTATTTTTTTTAATAATTTTTTTTAGGTAAATATAGCAGAAAGACATCAAGGAAAACCATTCATTTTTACTGATGTGAGGATATAATTTTGTCTAGTTGCTTCAGATGTCACACTGGAGGCACAGAACAGCCTGGTGGGAGCCCTGAATTTTAAGACAAGGAGGAAGAACAGCATCATACAAAATTTACTGAGGGTGCCCATGGGGTGATTTTAAAGTTTCAATTTTATCATATTTGAGTGAATTTTCACAATTAAAACAAAAGAACTTCCTGATACACTGAGAGAGCAGAGCAACAGAGAAACTAACAGAGTTAAAAATCTTATGAATTTCCTTGACATGGCCCTGGGGCACAGGAGCAGATTGGCCTCCAGACAGACCTACTGCAGATCCCCTGTCAGTTCCAAAATAAATGAAGACATGTGATTTGGCAGATCCTTGTGAGTATGCAAAGTCAGATGCCCATACAAGAGGGAACCTTACTAGAGATAAAAAGCTCTACAGGCAAAGGGGAATATGAGATCAAGGTATTTCCTCACCCATTTTAAACACTGGCTTCCAGGCTGGATTTGTGTTATTCACTGACTTAGAAGTTGTAGGCAAAAATCCCTCACTGATGTATGCAGGGAATGGAGTCAGGAGGAAAACATCTCAATTACTAAAAAGGCAAAACAACTTCCTTTAGATGCACAGTTTTAACGCCCAAACCCTCTCTGGTGATGTGTATACAATGGAAACAGAGAAACTTCAGAAATACTTTATAAGCAGAAAGATGCTAATACCAAAATAATATTTTTTGAATATTGTTTATATTTACCCTGAGCTCACTGTATCTTACAAACTTTGGCAAATAAGTTTTTATTTTAAAAATAGTTAAATGGCAATTGTTAAACTGCACAAGCATCTGAATTCGCCTTTCTTTCTCTCACACACTCTATACATTTGCCAGTGGTGACATCGTGGACCTTCTACAGCTTTCCAAATTCAAGGTCTGACTCTTCCCTATGTGATAAAGCAGATTAAATGTCATCCGAGTCAAGGAAAATTTTCCTTATTCTCCAAAAATGCCTGGCCAAGTTTGCAAGCCAGAGATGCAAATCAGCAGCACTTCCCAGCCTCAGGGGCTGCTCGTGCATCACTGTGACATGCCCTTGTGCCGGGGACACATAGGGCGGAGGGTGTTGTTCAAGGCCCATCTGCTTAAACAAGCCTTGATCAATAACAGGATCTACACCTTTCAGGACTTCACAGCAATGCAGCAGCAAATG
Organism: Ceryle rudis; assembly: GCA_033439905.1. NCBI lineage: Eukaryota > Metazoa > Chordata > Aves > Coraciiformes > Cerylidae > Ceryle > Ceryle rudis. Next base: position 18,717 of record JAAGNO010010510.1, read on the forward strand.
AGTTCCCACATGCCAGACCCCATTCACATTTCTAAGTCAGTAAAAGCGGAGTATAAGAACAAATTTATGACCAGGTTACAGTCAGTACTATTAACATTACTCCTCAAGATTGCTTTGAATGCTTTGAATCCACCATCCAGGCTGCCCACTACTGCAGCACTGTGTCCCTTCACAGGACACCCATCGACTGGAGACACGGCAAATGGTCCCAACAGTATCAGTGTGGCCTCTATGCCCTCCTTGTCCCCATGTCAAGGTCCGCCTTTAATTTGCAAGGCAGCCAATTGTGCACAATCCAGGATCACTCAAGAGAAAAAAAAAACAAACAACCACCCAGGGACAGAGGGAGGTTGTGCCTGGAGATAAGTTATGAGAGACCTGAAGGGTGGAAGGGTCTGAGATGAAGACAAGTATAAAGTCAGCATCAGTGCTCAGGCGGAGTCAGGTCCTCCTGCCCCCCCCAATCCCTCCCATCTTTAGTTTAGCATTAAATCACAGAATACCTGCATCTGTTTATCTTTCAAGGCTGTAAAAAACATGTTTTCAAATGTCCTCCTTGCTACCACAAGAGATGGAAATGTTGTTTCCCCTCACCTGAAGACCTCTGTGGTTAAACCCCGAAAATTAAGAGCCCTGTGAAGTTTAATAGCAAAAGCTGGTGATGGAATGGAAATTCAGAGGTACGTCTGTCCTCTCAGTGCCATTTCATGAGATGGTGCATTACACATAGCAGCACACCTTCTTCAACGAGTACTTATTCTCACTCCACTCTACCATTAGCTTGTTGCTCTTCATTTACCCCACCCTCATTAATGGGCTTCTCTCAACTGCTGAGCAGGCTCTCTGCTTCCTCATTACAGCCAGGTAACAGGTCTGATAGTCTCATCATGCAGCAGCAAAAGGCCATGTTATCTCTGCAAGGGATTCTCCACATCATTTGGGAACTGTAGGTTACTCCTTGCCAACAAGAGCTGTGGTCTCGTGACATTTACTCACCACAGCAAGAGCATATGCAGATCACTCCCCAAGCTCACTAGCACTAGAGAGAAAATCAAAACCTCAACAATTAGTTTTATTTACCAAAAAAAAAAAAAAAAAAAAAAAAGAAAAACTAATCCATTATGTATGTATTCCTTGGGGAAAGCAGAAACTGTCTTTCTTCTGATTTTGAAAGCCATTGCTGGTGAAAATACTCATCTTGACTGAAAAAGTTTTTGACACAAGCAGTTCAACCAAAAAGTTCTTGGTTTGGATAAAGGGGTAAACAAAGCTAAAGAACTGGATTTTTCCATTTAATGAGATGTTTAAAGAAACAGGCGTATGTGGGTAGGATGTTTTTAAATGTGTTGGGCATCAAGGAACCGCTTTCCAAGTCTATCTAGGCTCCTAGCTTCCAATAGAATTATAGAGATGTTGATTCCAAGTTACCTTTAGAAATATCCTACCCAGTTCTTGAAACTGCTGGTCATCAGGACATGGTGGGGAATGTCCTTGTCTGAGGCACAGAAACTCCTCTGACAGCTTCACACAGCCATGCTGGAAATGCCTCCTGCTTCTTTGGGCTGCAAGTCCATTTGTCTTGCCAAGAGGCTGTGTGATCCAAAGGGATCAGGCAATTACAGTATCTAGGAACTTGGGTATTTTTTTCCTTAAGTTCTTTTGATTTGTTTTGCATTTTCCAATAAGCACTTATCTACTCCTTTAGTCACCTCTTGGTAAACCCTATCTTCACCAGGCAAAGAAGAATCAGGTCAGTCTAAAAAATCCAATTTTTCAGTTTACTACGGCTCTGCCAGTGCCACTCTAATGCTGACCCACAGTGTCCCCTTGCTGTTCCCATCCTGGGGCTCTCTCCAGTTCTGCCAGGGTGCATTAGCTCTGATGTGCCCCAGCACCTGCTCTCACCATCCTGGGCTTTTCCTGAGAGTCTCAACTGGGACAGCTGGCATAGTTGCTACAGAGACAATAAATGCCCATTAAAACCCCCAGCACACACTAACTGTGATTCGCAATAAGTGGAAGATATTGGATGAAGAGTCCCTGACCTCTGTAAGCTTTAATAACACACAAAAAGTCCCACATGGTTTTGTATGTGAAACTGTCCTGGTTTGCAGGACAGAACTGGTTTTGTCCAGTGATTTTGCTTTTTGTCTCAGTTCTTCTAACTAACTGCACCTTCTGAAGTCAGCAGCCTGTTTTTACAGGCAGTGTCTGCTTCTAGCAGTGATAACACCCCGTGGTTAGAGTTACTACCAAGGACTGGTGTGCAGACCAAGGCCACTGCTGGATCTTGTGTACCACATTGGGGGGTGCAGGAAAGTGAAAGGCTGCACCTGCAGGGAGGAGTGGAAAGGGCAGGTGACCCCAAACTGACCAACGAGGTATTCTAGCCCATATATGTCATACCCCAATCAGTGTGTTCCTGAATCCGGTACCAGAATCCAGCTCCTGAACGCAGCTCCTGTGTGCTGCTGGGCCCAGTCTGGGACTCCCCCGGTGCCGGTTCCACAGCATCAGTGGTGATGGTGATGTGATTACCATCAGGGGGTTGGGTTCGATACTTGTCTATATTCCATTTTTATTATTATTATTTTCTTTCATTAAAGCTGTTCTAGTTTCCTCTTCTAATCGCTAAGTCTCTCTCCCTTATCCCTTCTCTTCCCCCCTGGGGAGGGAGGGGGGTTAACAGAGAGTGTCTGTTACAGGTCTAAGGGGCCACCCTGACCCTAAACCGTGACAGAAACAAAAAGGATGCATTGGCATGCACAAGAAGCACAAAGAATTCACTCCTTTTCTTGAAGTTTACAGCTAGTGACAAAACAGCTCAAGTTTTCCAAACGACTACAGAATTCACTGTCCAAAGGGACACCACGCCTGTTCCACAGGCCAGCATGACTGTTCTTGTTTAATGTATTCACAGCAAGGCAAGGTGGGCTTTCATTCCTGTTGCAACCAAAGCACACACGTGGGATCTGGGCAGGATTTGCCCTCAGGATACCAGCATATACTATACCTTTCCAGCAGAAAGGGTTAATGCCACCTTGGATACACTGTCTTGCACACCAGCTTCCCTGCAAGGTTTTATCAATATATCACCTGCCTCTGGGCTACTCTTTTTCATTCAATTACTAAGAGACCAATATCCCCTCTGCCACTGGAGCCTGAATGAAGATGAAGGATGAGCAGGGGCCGAAGGAGCTGCACAGTGCTTAGAGCAGGTGACAGTTACGTGGGATGCTATGGCATCAGGCTGAAAAATAGGCTTCAATAGAAGACATAAATAAAATATGCCAAATAATGAGTTATTAATGACATATGGAAAGGGCTGAAGCATAACTACACTGGCAGAAGAGGGACCACAGCCATTGCCAGCTCAGTGGTTTGAGCTTAGGGACCTTTCCTCTGTTCACCACTACCTGGCTTTCATTGCTGTGGAGAGAACAACCCCATAAATATTCACTGCAGCAGACTCCAATGTCTTCCACTATGAAACATGTGAGTGAAGATAAATCCTAGGAGACAACAATCACCCTAGAGAAAAGGTGACCAAGTGAGGGCTATATTCTGAGACCACTGGCTCAACCTTCACGCCATGGCTGCATGTGGGAGAAATCTGGCTTCTCTGTGTGATGGTTGCCCATCTGCTAAATAAAAATTTCTTTGTTTTACTGACCACTCCAAGCCTGGACGATAAATAAAGTAATAACGACTGCTGTCTCCTTAAGGAACACATGCTCCATAAGACTTTTCCCTCTTAATGCTTTGTTGTGTGGTGCCCTGGACTTGGCACCACACCACAGGATAGAAAGGGTTTACCTGATTATGCTTTTTGTGTGTCTTTTTTTTTTTTTTTTTTCTTGTCAGCAAGGGATTAAAAACTTTTCTTGTTTTTCTGCATCAAAAAAATCATTTGGTGACAGAAACCCAGTTGCAGAAATGCTCCCTGCTATGAAACCCAGCCAGGATGCTTTACGGTATGATACTGCTGCACAGCAAACAAGGCTGCATGGCATGAGAGCCTGTTCCAAATTCCTGGAATTGATTTCCATGACACTGTTCACAACAAAAACATGGAAACAAAACCAAATGTCTTTCTCTGCTAAACAGGACACAGTAACTTCTGTCTACAGGACAAGGCAGGACACCTACATGCACAAATCTGGTATCTTTGAAAATCTGTATCTCAGTATAAAAGCTGCTGTGCTAAAACTGGTAATGTTAGTGCAAGTCTCATGCAATTTCACAGTTTTTCTGAACACATTCTTCTAGTTTGTTCCTGGGGTTTTGGGGGTGGTTTTACTTTGCTTGTTTTCTCAGTTCCCATTCAAACAGAAGAGAAGAAAAACAATGGAAGGATCGAGTAACAACAACAACAACAACAACAACAAAATAGTAAACATGATTCAGTGAAGCTTAAAGGCTAAAAAATAGAAAGGTAAGTAAAAGGAAAGCAGAACATATATTTTCTTTTACAAATTTTGATACCTGGCCTGTTCCAAATGACAACTTTTGGCAAAGGAACAGCAAAAATACTTCTATTGCTCTAACTTCTAACTTTTCTGCACCATGCACTGGGAAGAATTAGAGTGGACAAAAATAAATTTGTTTTAAACTTCAGCATCTCAAACCAAGTAACTAAGCCTTTTCTTCTGCCACAGCAGTGGGGTCCACATCCAGGTCCAGACGTTCACTGCTGGTGGCTTGGGCAGCTCCTGGTCTCATGAGCTCTTGCAAAATATCCTCTCCCTTGGACTACAGGCTTTGGGAAGCAGAAGAATCAGACGGCACATTTAAATTGCCTCATTTACTACTTGCAGGCCAACACATGTTAATGTGTTAATAATGTATCTGGTTAATATCCACCACTTTGTTTACTTATGTATAAAATACAGTAACTGGGAGCTAGCAGGGAAGCCAACCACCAACCACCACTCTCCAAGCAGTCCAATTTGAGCTCAGCTGAACTCAGCTGTATAGAAATGGTGGCAGCAGGATGCATGGCAGTAACACAGGCATGGTGGGCAACCACCCTTCAAACAGCTACTTGCTACATGACAACCACAGCACTTGCTAATGTTGCTTAACTTTTCCACTGTGAAAACCTGCTAATACTGAGGAAAGCTGAATTGCTCTGTTGGACAAATGACTGTTTCTTCCTTGGCGTTTTCAGCAACACCTTCCGCTGACGATCAAGGGATCTTGAAGAGGAGAGAGGAGCCCTACAGCTGTATGAGCTGGTGTTGGCCAAAGCCAGCTGCAGGGAAGTGCTGCCTGGCCCCAGTCAGCTGAGTGAATGCCTGCTGGATTAACTGTGAGTGTTCCCCATGCCAGGAAAAGCTCAAGGGCTCAGTGAGAGAAGGAAATCAGGAATCCAAGAAGGACCAACAGCAAGAATATCTCTCTGAAGTGAGTGGGTTAGCTCGTGAAGAGCAGATGAAGTTTGAGGGAAGGAAAAGAAAATCCAGCAGAAAGCAGAGTTGGGGGAAGGCTTGCCTAAGAAGTGCCAGCCTCTGGGAAGGTATCTGTTATGAAGCGGAGAGTAGCCATTAGTATAAGGAGATCCATCCTCATTTCCATGAGGATGTTTAAACTTAAAACTACACAAAACAACCAGCAGCCACCATAGCTGAGATTTGAACACAAGAAATTACAATCAACTTGAAGCAGTAGGTGTATCTCCCTTAGCAAGCATCCAGCTGCAGAGCCAGGCAGAGCACATGCTTCTGAGACACAGCATCACATAAATGCCTGGACCAGGGGACAGACAGATACCTGGGCTGCAGTATCTGCCACTGTCACACATCCCCCCACAGACCCCTTCGCTATGTCTTCCTCTGTCTCTTTGAAACAAAGGTAGTGGAGATTTTTAGTGCCGAATAACAGATGTTTTTACCAGGCCTGACCATCTCCTAGGATGCAACAGATAGCTCATTAGTTTTTGAGCATTTACAGATGGGAAACGCAGCCAAGTTCATTACTCACTAGCATCATTCCTACCAGCTCCCACCCTTGTTTGCTGCCCTGTCATGGTGGGCTCTTTCTGGTAGCAACAATGCATTTATTTTTGCTCAAGCTTTTAGGAATGTATTTTAAGCGTCAGTTGTCCCAAAACAGAGAAGACAATGCCTCTCTCTGGCTGTTCATTTCAAAGCTCCGGTCCCATAAGCCAATTCTAGCTCAGTTTAATCCTCGATCAAAGCAGTACAATTTAGCATTGGATTAGAAACTCTCTCATTTAAATCTGTCACTAAGAAATGCAGGTGATTTAAGTAAATTCTAAATATTTCAGCCAAAGTCACTGAAATTTTATCAGGTAGTACAGGGATAACATTTTTTTAACCTTCTTTACCATCTCAAGCTGTATTTTCACAGTGTTTTTCAGGCACAACTGCACACCTCCTGTCAGAACACTCTTTCCTAACTTATCTGGAAAATTGCGTAAGAAAAAAATTATCCTGTTACAATTATAAATTCCTTTAGGATGCTTGAGAAAAAAAGCATGCCAGGGGAAAAGAACTGGAAAAACTAACAGGGGACCAAATCTTCTCCTGGTATCTCCCCACTAAAATGACCCCAGGGCTGTGTTTGATCCAAGCACTTCCTGATATCACTCTAGAATGTGGAAATCCTGCCTATGCCATCCCATTTGTTTGAGAACATGAAACTTCTTTCAGTGCACAGAGAAGCCCATGAAGCCTCCAAACCAGGAAGGAGAGGAAACAAAGAAGCGTCAACATAAACTGTCAAAAGCAAATAATGCCAAATTCATACATTTGAAATAAGCTCAGCCCCAAGGCTGCTGCAGCAGGACAGTAATCCCAGAAGAGCATGTCCTTGTGCACAGCAAAGAGCAGAGGCCACCTTGCTGATGTCTCTCTGTGCCCAGCACTGCCTGCACCCACCGGAGGAAGGGGCAGAGCAGGGCAAGGCAATCACAACCCACATTCTCCCTGGCTTTCTTAGCACCCCAGAAACATGTCAAGAGTAGCAGCCCTTTGGCTCTGTACTCAGATCTGTCCAATACAATTGCAACCTTGACCTCAGTAAATACTTTTTTATTCACTAGGCAAGTCTCACACAGGAACTGCACGCCAGACATAAGGTCTAGTCTGCCTCAGAAACATATTCATCGTGTTCAGGCCTTTCCCTTTGCTTCCAAAGTTTTGAACCTGCTGGTGACCCAACAGAATTCCTGCGCATCAACACACCAATCCCTGCATCAGCAAGGAAGTATCACTCCCCTTAAGTGAGGTGAATGGCTGAGTTTATGCATTCAGTGATGCCTGAAATCAACAACATCCAAGTTACACCAAGCCCCTAAAAGCTGTTGTTCTTTAGAGGTCCCTATAAAAATGCAGGTCGTCTTCCTTTACGCCAAAGGGCTTTGATCCACTGCAGAAGTGCCGCTGGCAGTAAGGGCTCACACGTGAGAGCAGAGCTCCCAGTGGTTAGCACAGGCTCCAGGCCCCACTAAAATGCAAAACTTTCAGAAATCAAAGGCAACAGCAACAGGGCTGAGCACTGGCTGCAGAGTGAGCTGGAGCTCTGCAGCCACAGCCACCTCTGCCATGGAAGTTCAGAGACCATCTAACACTCGCACAACTAAATGGTGCAAGGGACCCCAGGATCACAGTCTGGCATAAAAAATTCGACTGTTCATCACATGCAATGCTACAGGATTGTGAGAATAGAAACTCTGTCCTGTCTCAGATTAACTGACTCAGATATATTTAAAATATTCTGGCTCCTCAAATCTTCTCAAAGTGGATTTTCTCCCTGCTATCCTCCCATGTTTCTCACCCTTTCAACCCACTCCCCTCCTGGAAGGAGGGTGAGGAGGGACAGACACCAGGATTCCCAAACAGTCTGGTGGAGTCTGGCAAATACCCAAGTGTCTCTCCCTGCAAAGTACCAAGCTCCCACATGGGAGGAGGGAAACCTTATGAGACTCTGAGACACACCTAAATCTACTTTACTGCAATAATAACCGTGGCAGATGGAAAAAAAAAAAAATCCAGAGAGTCATTGGGAAAAGAAACACCAAAGAAATAAAATCTAAACTCTAAAAAACAAATGACATGCAAGAAAGTAAAATAATCCTATCCCCCCTCCCCCCCCCCAGCAATGCATATTGAAGCTCAAAATCAATCACGGACCACACAGCTTTTTTTCCTGCTGCCCAGCTAAGGAAAAGTAAATGTTCAAGTGAGTCCCCTCCACATCCCTCTTGCAGGCAAGAGTGAGCTGCTCTGCTCTCACCATACCTTTATTCCTCTGTCTCACCACCCCGAGACGGCACTTGAGCGACACAGCAAACATCTTCCCCCACTGCAGCCTCCAGCGCTCCGCTCACATGGCTCTGTGCTGCTTCTCCCTCCGCACCCCTGCCTGGCTCTGCGAGGGGCTGCCAGCTCAAAATTAATTTATGATTACTGTGAAACAGAGTCGTGCTTTATCTAGTGGCAGCAGGAGAGAGAGGGAAGGGGGTTTGGGGGGAAGATGGCAAAGACAGAGATGGAGGGGGCACAGACCCTTTCCAGTACTTTCAGTGTGGGGCAGTGTCCAGATGAATAAAATCACTCATTGATGTTTATAAACCTATCACCAGTCTCCTGCTGTTAAGGGATGGGAATCTGTCATTACATTAACATATTAATTTGCAAAGTATTCCTTAGCACATATTGGGTGCATGCTTGCACTTCACCAGAGCTTACTAGAGCAAAGGAAATAAAAGCCCTTGATCTTATGGGACCAGTTCACCAGAAATCCAGCACTGGCACACATGTCACATGTCTATGTGCTGGTAACAGCCCTGGAAGCACAAGTCCTGCTATAGAAACTTTTCTTCAAAATAACTCTTTTTATATCTGCAGAAACTATCGTCAAAGTCCCACAGACGTGAGAGTGAAGTCACCATCCCTGCACCAACATGCACTCCTTCCTGTCTCAAATGGGCTGCCCATGGTACTGGGGACCTCAGCCCCCAGTTGCCATTACGGTTAGGGCTGGACTTCAGAGAGCAACAAAGCCTCCAGCTCCAGGGGCACTGGGACTGCGAAAGGTATGTCAAGGGGAGCACAGCACTGCACCATGGGACAGGGACACACAAGCCCCCATCAAACATCAGCTCCCCAGACAGCATGTCTGATGTACTCTGAGTCTCACTTCCTACTTGCAAAAGTTGGATGAGGGATCGTGCTTGAAATTTTTTCTCTGGGGATGAAGTAGCTTTGGGGCAGTTCAGGGCTGCACCTTCAAAATTGCTGGAGAGTGCATGTTCTTATGAGCTGTTGTGTACAACAGAGGACAGCAGGAAGCCCCAGGTAGCATCTCGGGATATGGCTGATTCTTGGTAGGAGTTATTGAGTAACAGAAGACACCGAGCTAATTTTAAGCAGGATTACCAAGGGGAAGGCAAAATGGATGCCTCACTCTTAGGAACACTTTGGGTCCCCATTAAATGTCAGCCCCATACAAACCCTCACTGGGAGCTTATGCTGCAGGAGACAGCAGAGATTTCTTCCTGGCTATACCACCAGAGGGTCTGTCTGGGTTGGGCTGTTGGCGAGACCCAACACAGCCACTTGGAGCCTACTTTATGGGGTACAAATGAGTCTGAGTGATCTGTACAAGGACTCAGCACCAGCACAACAGAGTGGATTTGTTGCAGCTAAAAAGAAAAGAGGTCCCTTTGTCCAGCCAGGTCTGGCGACTTAGGAGACATGAAAAACTGAAAGCCTGTGGCTCACATGGTGACAAGACATAGTCCAGAGGTTACCCCCTGTCAAATATGGGCAGCACAATAGGGTGAAATACATACATGATATATTAGAGAATAAGTCTACCCAAGGAATTGCCATTTGGGATACTAGCTGAGAAGATACAGCACTACCTGTTCTTTTGTTCAGCTTACTATTTTGTAATGGTAACATCATGACATCACTGAAAATCACACTTCCAAACAAGTGAATTTCTGGTCTTTTGAATATCTGTGAGAGAGCAACAGCAGAGATTTACCACTAAGTCTTTACAAAGCTTAGTCATATTCATTTGTCTTTTCAAGCCAAGGTAAACGTGGACTTACATAGCCCAATAGCGCCTCAAAACAGTAATCTGCAGAGTTTGCATAGGTACAGTTTTTGGTATGCTTAACAAAAATTAAGACTGTGGTTTGTGTGCTTCTGGTTCCACAAACCGTGCTCTGACTGCACAATCCCCCACTTCCATCCCTGGGCCAGAGAAGCATCAGTGGTAATGGAATGTACTGTGCCCCTCCATGGCAGCACTTTTTAGGTCAGTCACACGTTAGTGATCACACACCCATACACTCCAGTCCTGACACTCCTCGTGCTGTTCTCCATTTCCTCACTGCACACATCCCAAGTCATGGAGGATCACACAGAGAAATGTGGACTCTTCCCACTTTCTTTGGGTGGAAGGATCTTGAAAAGCTTTCACAATAACACATAAGATCTCACTGCCTTCCTTGCCCAGCCCTGCTCTTCCCCACACTCTTCTGTGAGAAGGACACTTGCTGAGGACTTTGCCTGACCAATCTGTTAATACTCCCTTTCACCTGACTTTTAGACCCAAATCACACTGGGAGTAACACTTCAGTTGGCCTCTTCTACTGAGCTGAGCCTCTCCCAGTGCTTTTTAGCAGCTGAAGCACCAAAATTTTCTTCACTCTCTCTATGGGAATTCAGACAATAGCAGAAGCAGTTCTCAACTGCTTCTCTACCAGGGGAGCTCAAATGCACCTTCAGGAACCCATGGGGAAATTCCAGATTTATAGAAGAAAGGCCCATTACTAAGTCAATACCTGAGGGCTAAGGGCTGATCCCAACAGATGGACATTTGGGAGTTTACGAACACAAAATCTCTGAGCACCTTCTTTAGACAGCATTTCTGCTGTTCCCACAGATCACTTAGGAGGCTGCGAATTGTTTCCACAGACCAACTGCTGCAGACAGCAACAAACTGCATCTTTTCAGGTGGCCCCTTAGAGACACAACACACAAAAATTCACCTTTGATGCCTGATCTCAGTGATGCTCTGACACTGAGTCTTTGCACTAATAACCACTTTTAAGGCTGGAAGGACACATGTACAATTTGGTACATTCAAACCCAAAGATGTAAATTTGGAATCAAAGGAAAACATAACACAGATTGACCCAGAAAGCTTTCCAGCAAGGAAAGGGCTAAAAGAGAGCTGCTTTGAATGCATGGCAGCGTTAGCAGCACAGCACAAATGGCAATCCCGCAGGAGCTAACACCAAATTTCAAATTCAAGAATTCTAATTACAGACCCTTGAAATTCAGTAAACCCTCAGTGTTTTAGAGATCAATCTTTACATAACAGCACAAGAGATTTTATTTTTGATTCCATCTTGTTGTCTTTAAAATATAGTTAATACCATTGACAGGTGTACATGTATGTTAAGTATAGATAAATTTAGATGTAATGTATGTATTTAAAGCATCGTACAGAAGACAAAAAGCCTGAGCGCAATTGTGTTGTGTAAGAAACACGCACATCAGGCTGATGATGGGTTGAGGGATGAGGCCAGGCAACAGGACTTATCCTCTTGCTTCTGCTGTGGCTGCGAGAGCCCAAGGGGGCTGCTCAGATCACACAGAGACCCAGATGTCCCATTTCTGAGACAGCCAGAGAGCTGATCCCCAGCTTCCCATGCACAGCTGCTTACTCTGTCCAAGTTGCTTTTTCTTTTCTCACCTCTACTGAGGACACGGATCTCCAATTAATTTTGCTGGAACCATAGCAGAGGAATTTATAGTTTTCCAAAACAAAACATCATTTTGCACCAGATTTTGCCTGCTTTCCTGATGCTGAAGTACCAGTCTGTATGTAAGTCTAGAGGAACCGTGCTGTTTCATTCTCACTCTAGATTCATCACTGCAATTTAGGCACAATCAGACATAAACCTGAATATTAAGATCCAGTTTATCCTCCTTTGAGAGGCTCAGAGACCTTCTTTAGCTGGGGAATTGTCTGGATGTCCCAAGACAATTAGTTTTACCTCAGAGGAAATTCCTGTTGCAAACAAAACACAGCTGTTTTGCTTTGATACTGAAACAAGTGTGTTTTCAGCTCTCCTGCATATAAATCTAATCCTCATTTCAACTAAGGAAATGACTGTGGGGACACTGGTCATCAAGACTGTACAACAGAAGGAGTGAGAAATGCAGCAATTAAACTAAGAGGATAAAAAAGCATTTGTATAATGGGAAATCTATTATCATTTATCATGTCTGGTATTTCAAGTGGCTCTTCCAAGCCATAGGATCCATTGCAAATAATGCAAGAGGATAGTGAAAACAGATATACACAGAGTTTCAGAAAAATAAAGCAAAACACCATGTGATTAATGAATAAACAGTTTTTGGAATATATGTATGCACTGCTGTATTTATCTGTCTCACAGTGATTTACACTTTACTTTTCTGTAATTGCAAACTGTGGAGAAATGGGAAGAAAGAAAACAAGATGTCTGTTAATGTGAACTTTTAACAATATGTATCAGAACAAAATTAAAAGAGCAGAAACTATTCAAAGTAGAGCTCACATTCCATTAATTCATTTTTTTCCTTAAAGTTGACGTACAGTTTGTTTCCTTCCTCAGGAATAATGAAGCAAAATCCCCTGTGTCTAATACATATCCTGAAAATTACACTGTACTAAAATGTATTTTAAAAGGCAGTATTTCCTTACTACCAGGTACAGTTATGGCTGAATGCGTTAATGCCACAAATACTGATAATACTGCCTTTGTGAATTTGGTCAGATTATTTAAATCTTTCTTTTTTTCAGTAGTTTGAATGATGTTCCAACCTTACTTTATATATGTTTCAATTCTGTATGACTATAGGTACAGTTAGTGGTCAGACCCATAAAATGAGTTCTAGGAAGAAAACTGCAGATTTCTATGGAAAAGCATTCTTTTTCTCCTTCTTCTTTTCATTTCGTATTTACACATCATCTGCAAAAAGTAAAACCAGATATTACCAGATAACTGGGCTAACAGGCTATTTATACATATATATATATAAATTGGACTACATCAAACTGGATACCAGTATATGTCTTCTATTTTAAAAAGAGAAAGCAAAATAAACAAAGTTCATTACAGATGCGTTTGCCCTATAAAAAGTATCTAAGTAACTTCTCATTGGAATAATTTCAGGTACTAGTAACAAAAGGTATGAAACAATCTGCCTCCATACAGCACTTTGTTAAAATCTTGCCCTTGGTAAACAGATTTTGTTGGATAACTCTGTCCAGTAAAATCGTGTCAGATAAGACTGACCAACAACAGACTGAAGGTATCTCTCAAATATATTCATGCCATAGTGCATGTTAAGATAAGCCACTGAGGTTAGCAGACAACGTATCTCTTCCTAAAAGTTTGGGAGCTCTTCAAGAGCCACAGAAGCAAATAACATGCCAAATGTGGCATTAAAGTATTTGGAGATGAAAAGCCTGCCTTAGATAAGCAAGTCAGATCAATGGTCAAAACAACAAATCCAATACAGTAATGCCTCAAACCAAAGTCCAGATGGGCTGATCTATAAAAATCAGATATCCCATGAACTCAAGGGATGCCGTGTGTTAGAGCTGAAGCTCTCCTGCCTGATGCATGAACTCCCACAGAAAAAACAATAACCTCTCTGTAAAGCAGAGCATCAGCAAGGAAGTCAGCAGCCAGAAGGTGCTCAGACCCTCTCCAGAGTGACTGAGCAGACCGGAGGCTCCAAGTTTATTGTCTCTCGGTGCCTGTTAAATCAAATATGCTGCTAACAAATGCTGTTAGCTCAGGGTAGGGGGTCAAACTGACTGCTTGGCAAAGCCAAACTGAATTTGTTTCTCCTCATGCACTAACATTGTCAGTCACAAAGGTGTGGGAGAAGATGCTCTGCCCACACTGACATCTGTACTGCTTTAACTGATTACCCTTAATAAACGATCCCAGTGACAGCATGAATGATGAACAGTTTCATTGACACCATGCTCAATTAGTAGACAATTCCCAAAAGGAAATGGCCTAAATTATGCTTTACAAGTACCTTGCCTGGTGCTCATTAGCATGGCTAGAGCTTTTCTCTGTGTGATGCCACCGCTTTCAATGGAGTAACATCAGGAACAAAGTTTGATGTGGCATTATTAGGTTTAATTACCCTGACAGTAACTTATGGAGGTAACAGTCTGTCATGAAACCATGGTCAGCTAAGCAGACAAACAGGTTTCAGTCATTAACTTTCACCCACAGTATTTTGAAAGCCCTTCTTATTTTCTGCATCCATGGGTGACTTCTCTGACATGGAGTGAACAACCTGTACAAACTCACCAGCTTCACAGAAGGCCATGTCATGAGAGATGTCATGCTTAATTTTTAGCTATAGGCAATTATTTCCCTGAATTAGAACTTCTCCAGACCCTTGACCCTCTGTAGCATCAGCTGCAAGAAATCAACACGAAACTCTTTGGTGAAATGCTCAGTTCTCACCATCACATTTGCTGACACTGTGAATGCAGCTGTGTCTGAGCACCACAGTCCCACAGTTTCAAAAGTAACACTCATGGGGACTGCACCTCCAGCCCAAACCACTGAGATGCTAATGGTCTGTCCAGATTAGACTGAGACTAGAATTCAAGGAAGATGATTTAAAGATGAGTGAAGGCTAAGGGTGAAATCTATGTGTTGATGATGTCTTCCTAGATGTCCTCACCATAACTCACACCCCAGATTGTCAGGAAGGCTAAATGTGTAGGATTTTATGGGCACTTTTCTGCAATTCAAGTGGGTGAATAGCATTTGGATTATGTCCCAAAGCTAAGGTGGCAGCTAATTCACATTCAAACATTCACATTTATGTTCTTTTTTTGAGTTTCCAACTTTAGCCCTATCAGTATTACTTAGACATCTCCTCCTACTATATTTTATCAGCTGACAAGGAGATCTCGACAATTCATGTGCAAAAGTATTCTTATGTTTTTCCCTGGTGGTATTTCAGTGGTGATGCCACAATCTCAACAGCATCCACAGCAAACAATAAGTTCAGGTGCTTGATGCTCAGCCCATCTTTTTTTCCTGCTTCTGCACAATAGAGAACATAAGAGAAGCCAGGTCCCTATTTGGAAATGCTGCTGCAATAGTAGTAAATAACAACAGCTATTTAATGGCAAGAAAATACTGTATACATTTGGAAATTGGGTTATGAGAGCTGTGTTATTTCAAAGAGTAGTGACCAACGTGGTACTGTCTATTGTCCATGGTAAGAATCAGTCTTGCAGGTAGAACACTGTTGCCAGGATTCAGCCTAAGACCATAGTTCATTTTGCTAAGAAATGCTGAAGCTGTTCTTTAATAATTAAATGCTACAGTATGTTTGTTTAAGCAGCGAATCCATGGACAAGGCATCAGTCTTTCCAAGGAGACAGCTGAGTCTCCTGAAGCAAGAAATTAAAATAGTCTTATCTCCATGTGCTGTATTGCCACTCGCTCTGAATGCCAATTCACTTAGAAGAATGAAATCCTCTTGGAAACGCTGACTGCAGATGCTGGCCTAGACAGGGGTCACACCATGTCTTCATGTATGTACATCCAACAGCCTTCTCACTGTATTTTACACCCTTGTTGTGCTAATGAAGCAATTAGCTAGTAACAGCCCGAGACAGTTAGTATGCCAACGGCCAAAAGTCACTTCCCCTTTAAACAGGTTCTAGTTACCCAGCTTAAGTGCCAGTCTTTTACTGTGAGCACAGTTAAAATATAATACACAACTCTGTTACTTACAGAGCACCATCAGTCTTCCCAGCCCCAAAAAGGACAATAGGAAAGATGTGGACCCTGCAACATGCAGCGTAGCTTTGAAATTAAACTGCCTCACTTTAGATATGTTACACTGGGAAATTTAAAATAATCATGCAGAATCAGTAGTGTTTCTGCTAGGAAATATAGGTACCTTTTTAAGTAGCATGTTTGTGCTTGTACACTTGCTGCTACTGATGTTTAGCACCCAGTAAAAAAATACTTTGTTTTTTAAGGAATAGATTGAAAGTTCCAAGTTACACAATTATCAATCAATAGGAGAGTGCTCAAGAGGTCACAAGGACACACAAAATCGAAATTTATTATTATCATTAAACACTGCACCAATACTATGTTTGCTTAGGTAGACCTCATTTGGGGGCTCATTTTGCCTGCATTGTACAAATGTTGCAGTTTCACGCTGATTGCAATTTGAGTAGAGGAGACAAGAGTGGGACAAGACCAGCAGAATTCTCTCCATCTTGTTTTGATCTGTTACAAACAGATCCCTTTTCCAAAACAACAGCAGTAAAGATGTTTCACTCACAGGAACAAATTACTTAGGGAAGAGCACACTATCTGTGTTCTGATCTCCTTAAATCAAAACCAGATGTCTGCCCTCCAGAAAACGATCTAGAAGGTTTGCCTTGTTCTTGTCCAGGTTACTAGCGATACACAGATTTTGGCCTGTGTTTCTACAGGATCTTATGCTAAATTATCTTTGTCCACCATCAAATATAACTGCCACATATAACTGGTATTACTTTCTTGACTGCAAAACAGTCACACCAGTTTACTCTGGAAGAAGATTTGCTCATCAGTGGCTTGCCACTATCGGACTGGGATCCA
Organism: Ceryle rudis; assembly: GCA_033439905.1. Taxonomy (NCBI): domain Eukaryota; kingdom Metazoa; phylum Chordata; class Aves; order Coraciiformes; family Cerylidae; genus Ceryle; species Ceryle rudis. The sequence continues at coordinate 35,398 of JAAGNO010010510.1, forward strand.
ACAGCAGAGTACGGAACTGAGCCCAGTGCTAATTAAATGCTCACATCCATCTGAGAACTCATTAATTTTTCCTACTTGAAGCATTTTTGCTTCATCACATAAGGTTGATTTCTTTACCTAGTCTGACAGTAGGTGCAGATTTGCCAGACCCTATGGTTATCAGACCCAGAGCTGCACCATCGCAGAGATGGCCCAGTGCTCCCTCTTCCAAGAACTGACATAATTATCTAGAGAGTGTTTGGGAAATGCCTAAATCTTAGTAATTATCATCACGATGGCATAATGAAAAATGGATGAAATCTCACTGACAGGTGGTATTTTGAAAAGCACTTGCCATCAATTTCATACTTCTCACTAAAGGAGATACTTACTTTTGCCATCCAAGGGAGACTGAGAAAACCATCTCTCAGGTCTACTCTCTTCAGACTTTATTATCCTTATTTCTGAAGTACTTTGCTACCCTAATAGCCTAACATTTCCCTCATCCAGGAATTGCAACATTCATTTCTCTAATTAGCAATGCCAAACTCAACCCTTCAGTCTATAGCTTGTATTTCATGTTGACATCTAAAAACAATATCAAAGCTAGATTTTATAATCAAGGAGCCTGAAACTCTCATCTCTCTCTTTGCATTTCCTTATTAATGGATTGATCCCATCATCAGGTGAACAAGCAGGAAAATACTTTTCTCCAAAGTCAGTGTTGATGCACCCTGCAGGTGGTGATCAGAAGAAAGATGGTGCCTGGAGTTCTCTAGAACTCCTATGCTGTCTGGCTTTGCTTACTTTTTTTTTTTTTTTTTTTTTTTTAATAATTCAACTGCAAAAAAGCTACCAAAGCAAGTGCTGCAGAGTATTTTGAGAAGTTAATTCAGCATGTGTCTCTGCTTCCCTAGGAAATCAAGCAGTTAGTGTCCCAGCTCACCAGTGCTTGTCTCATCCACAGACTAATTCAAGATCCAGCTGCAAAAAGGACTAAACTACCCAGAACTTCTGCAACTACTTGATAAGCAAGTGAGGTGTGGATGCCTTCTCTAACCATATAAGCATCCATGTACTTGCTTGTGAAGAAAAAGACTGTCAGTCCCATTACACATTTTCACCCTTACCCATTTCCTTGGACTTTATTACAAGTGACCCCAAGACAGAAGGACTGGATTGGATCCGATCAGTCCTTTGAAAGCTGAAATCTGCTTCTTTGGTTTAGCCACACTCCAGCATTTTGCATTACATGAAAGGTGAGAAAGAGGCACGCAGAAATTCATGGAAAGCTTAACAGCAAGGAAGGATATTTACTGGGGCAAGATTACAGAGACTTAAGGAACTCATCTACCTTTATTTTTTCTTTTTGCAAATACTAGCCTTCAGGAAAGACAGGAAAACATTTGTCTTTGGAATAAAGAGGATATTATCAGCTAACATGTAGTAGCAAACAGTCCAGATGAAGACGGGTTTAATTGATGAAAATGATGAAACAGTGTATTTTCACAGAAAAATTTATGTTTTGTTACAATGGATTGATTTGGTTTGATCAAAATCTTTCTCTGTACAACTGTCTTTGCTGGAAGTTAGAGATCCCAGAACCATCTGTGAGCTTTTAGTCACCTTTGAATCTACAGTGTACAGCAATCCCCTTTCTGCAGCCACTGCAGGACATGCAAGTGGGGCACCCAGGAGAAGCTATAAATAATGCAGCTTCACAACTCTGTTCACAAGAGAGGGAGATCAGAGGTGCTGGGTCTTTGACAGGGCACCAGGCTGCACTTAGGAAATACAGCTTCTGCTGGTTGCTACAAGGCAAATCACTTCAAAAGGCTGAGAAAGAGCAACTCTTTCTAGCTCAACAGACCAGTTTATATCTTGTGATATGAGCATAACTGCTAAGAACTGCTTCATTTAAGTATACTCCCTACCATAGGGCACAAGCAGAGAGAGGATTTTTAGGGTGTCCAGCCTGTTGCCTTTCTCAGGATCCTTAGCTACAAATATCCCCATGTCAATGCTATGAACCCTGACATCTTCAGGGCTGCACATTAATTCCTGCTCTGAAGTTTTCCCCTTTCCACCGGCACCAACACTGCTGCCACTAGCAGAACACTCACTGCCAGCTCTCAGAGTTGTCCCAGGACCTGCAGCAGGTTAAACCTCAGCTGCTTGGCTGCTGATGGCAGTACTCCAGCACCGTCCCAAGGCCACAACCAAGATCAGATAGCGCAGCACACCTGCATTTTGCTTGGTGCTGATGCTTTGCCAAAAGAATCTTTTTCCCTTTCCTGTCTCTCTCCCTTCCCCGATGTACAGCCTTGTCCAAATCACTTCACCTCCTGTATTCTCATATAAAAATGCAAGCATTTATCTAGAGGTTCCTACTTTAGTTATCATGCTTTTATCCAAACATCTTCACACCTTGGGGTACACAGAGCTCTACAAACAGTCACATTCAAAGAAGACGCATAGGAATACACACATCTCGTTTTCCAGAATCTGAATTTATGGCTGCAAGCTAAACTATCAGCTTTGCAATAACTCACTGCTGTACAACAAGACTCGCGGGATATAAACAGAGGAGACAAACCTGCAGGACAATAAATTGCCACAAACCAAATTGTTACCACAAAACACATAAAGGCCATGCGAAAACAACCCCACTGATGGGACACAGAGGGCCTTATGGCAGATGCTCTTCTGCTGGCTTGAAGTACAAGTGCCTCTTCCAAAGCAAGCAAGGAGTAGATGTCCATTCCTAGCCTCCACCACCAGCACCACCTGCAGGTCTTCAAATTTCCTTCCGTGCCCAGGGTCTGGTACACCCCACTGACTTCTGATGAGTTTCCCTCATGATGTCCAGAGCACCAGCCTCTGAATCCTAATGATGATGACATTTCTGAAAGGCTATCAAGTTTCATCACACCTAAAGGCACCTAAAGCAGCCTTTGGACAGACTGTCCATTTAGTTTTGAAGTCTTTGTGGGTCCCCACGTCCCTTCAAGACCCAACACTCATGAACTTCAGAGCCACAAGGAATGCAGGAACACTTTTGGAGAGCTCAGCCAGTGGCTTTACAAGGATAACTTGGTTTTAATTATGTGCCTGGGGGATTTCTTGTGGGAGGAAGAAGCAACCAGGTCTGGCATCACTTAGCAATGAAAGGGTAGGAGTTTAACACAGATCATCTGAAAGGCTGAGCAACATCGATTTGAACGTGTTTAACCTAGAAGTTGAGTACCTCTGTATTTCTAAGGTAGCCAACACTGGATGGAGAATCTGTAGAACAAATGTATCTTAGCTTTCAGAGGGACTAGAGAAAAAAAAATTAGAAATACCTTCAGTATAAATTTTAGCTCCCTATAGTATTAGATGTGATTGGGATGTGGCATTATATACAGAGCCCTAGTCCTGTACAGAGAGCTATCATAGATTGGAAACACATCTAGGTCTCTAACAATCCCCCCTCCCATACCAAATTTCCCCTTTCTCTTGAGGATAATGTGAGAATTTCCCAAACAGCCCCTTTGCTGAATCTGCTTTTCTGCTTAGACACCACAAAGCCAGGCAACTCAGCACTGGTTTGAAATGGGGGGAGGAGGAGGGAACAAAACAAAGAAATCCAGAGAGACTGTCTGCAGGGAAATCCGATGAGCTACAAGAAGATAAAACAAGAGGCAAAGAGAAATCCTTATGAAAATGCATGAGATGTGAAAAACTGACAGGCCAATTAAACAGGCCTAAATGCGATCAGAGATTATCCCAATGCCACTGTCGTGTCTTATTGTTCTCCATCCTCCCTTTGTTCCCCCTCTCCCGCCTCTGCAGGAGCAGCTCGCCATCATCCCCAGTCCCTCCCATTCATCCCTCTGACCAGCAACAACCACAGACATTACAGGCCCATCACTCCTTGCCTTGTGTCTTTGCATAAACTGCTTTTTTCTCCAGTCCTTAGCCAGCCGAAGGCATTTCTGCTTTCTGTGCACTGCTCCTGAAGAAGGCACACAAATGCTGAGAGCCTGTGGGGAGTGGGGGCTGGCTGGCGCTTCCGTAAACACCATGCTAATCTGTTTAAGATATTAGACTCCCATTTATGTGTTTTTAATAATAAAGGCAACATTTAGATGCTGCCAAGGTATCAGAGAGACAGTAACAGACACAGAAGAGCCACCTCCACCATATAAACAATGGAAAATGCTCTCTTATCTTTTCATACCACCAGGCCTTCAGGCTGCAAAATAAATGATTGCATTCATTTACATTTTATTGTGAACATATAACTGGCTGGAATAACTGCCAGCAGAGAACCTGACTGCAGGAATGCACTATTTTTCTCCTCATTTGCTTTAACAGATTTTTTTTTTTTTTCCTGGCAATCCATATCTATCACTGTTGTCTAAATGGCAGAAGGGGCATTAACCCATCACCTATCTTGCATTTAGGAAAAAAAAGCCTTCAGTTCAGTTCAACAAACTGTTGCAGAGTAGGAGGGACTGTGAAAGGGGCTCTTCACCAAAAGCATATTCAGGCAAAAGCCAAAACTTTCTTTGATAGTCACACATTCATGTTCCTAAAACCCCTCCAAGCCACACAGAAGTCAGCTCACAAGAGAGCTCTTCATCTTAGCCACATCACTTATGCTTCCCTTACAGTCAATGGGGAGGAACAGGCTCTGTGGAGAATTCATCCCATGGGTCTGAGATGTCTATCTTGGCTTGAGAATCACCAGTTCCTCTCCCTTCCCCGCTATGCAGCCTGGACACACTGCTCAAAGGAAGAAGTCCACTCCATATGTCCAGCTGAGATGGACCCAGGCCATCTAACTGGTATTGCCTATATTGGTTGGCATTAACTGCAAGTTCAAAAAAATCTGTGTCATTCTTCTGATAAAAAAAATAACCAAACAAAAAATAACCAAAGTACTTAATCTCTCAGGTCAGCAACCCAAAGTTTAGCAGATGGTTAGAAGAATGCAGACTGAATGTAAAACTCAACCCTGATGGGACCATGTTCCCAGGCAGCAGGAGGGCTCAGGGCTGGCTGTGAACTTTCTCAGCTGACAACTGCCTATTAAAAATATAAAATAAAACACATATAAGGTTAACAATAGTAATAACTGTTAATTTAGGGCTAGCTAACATTTTCTACTGCCTCCTTGTTTTCTGATTCATAAATATTTTAAGTTCCATTTTCCTTTCTTATCTGTGACCAATTTCTAACTAAAGATAGAAGAAATAAAATGAAAATTTTATGCAAAAATATTTGAGTATATTTCACTGGAAAAATGGTAGCAAAAAAACACATCTCAGACTCTTGAACTACCTGAGGAGGTAAGACAGGAGAAAGTCTGAGCAATGGGAAGCAGAATGAATGAATGAATGAGTAAAGCAAATCAAATCAATTCAAGTCCTACAAGCCAAAACCACCCAGTTAAGAAGGATATCCTGTTCTTACTACAGGTTATGACTGAAAGAAGCAAGGACACCTCAGAGGGACCCAAGAAAGAGGTTGCTGAAGAATCCTGTAATGGCTCAATCCCACTGGGGTTATGGACAGCCCAATCAAAAGCCCTCTAGGCTGGCTGGCTTTAGGCCTGATCCAAGTCACACAGAAAGGCATCAAGGTATGCTAAGGTACAATCTCCTGATTGCCATGATGTAATTAAAGAAGGCATTACACAGGAAAGCACAAAGAGAGGGTCTGGGCTGTGCGTGCCACCTTCACTTCAGTATTTGCTAACTTTCTATTGCTCACCCATTTGATCTGAACCACATGTTCAATACCAATTTTTAGCAGAAAGCATTTTTCATGTAGAAGATGGAAGCCAAGAGCAACCAGCGCAGGTCACCAGCATTGCTCATCACAGCAGTGTCTCAGGCTTCTAGCTCAGAGGCCAATGCCCAGCTCTGCCCCAATCTGTGTAACCCTGAGCAAGTCCAATAATATGTCTGTGCTCCAGGTCTCCAGCTGTAAATAAAGCCATCCACCTGCCCAGGGTCCTGCAAGAGTGAAGCCATCAGATCCTCCAGGACAGGGTCAGAAAAGCAGCCCAATAGAATTAGGTGGGTGAAAAAGGAAAAGAGCAAGCCTGTAAAATTTTCAAAAGCCGCAACAATAGCATTACAAACAAACTACCAATGTGACAGAGAAAGAACAGTGACCTACATTAGACACAAGCTTCATCTTAAGTGTAGTTTCATATGAGCTTCATAATCCTTGGACACTGGCAATGCCGAATGAAAGAAGCTGAGCCTGATGGCCAAGTGCACAGCCCTTGTTTTCCTCTGCTGAGTCAAAGTCACTAGCAGAGTTCAGGTATGCTAGGGACATATCAGTCAATACTGTAAATGCCCCTTTTTTAGGTTCTGGACTTCTCTCTCTCTTTTTTTTTTTTTTTTTTTTTTTTGGTTAGTTGGTTTATTTTTCTAGATAGACTGAAACCAGAATAATTCTCAATGATATTACAGCCACAGCACAGTTTGCTTGAAAGATAAGCACAGATATAATGGACGCAGGTTCAGACCAACTTTGGCCGTAGCACACTTTTGCAGACAAAAATTCCCTCGGAAAAAAGACCATCAACCTAAATTTGTCCTTTCCCCATTGCTTTTCTGTCACACAAATACACGTAATAAACAGCCAGGCTTAAATATCTCAAAATGCAACAACACATATCAAACAAAATCTCAATGAGCTACATGTTCTCCTTGCACTTTTAGGAACACCATCCCACTGGAAAGAAGACTCCCTGCTGTCCCCACTCCACAGATGTGCAAATACCACCCTTATAAGCAAGGGAAGGTTTAAAAAGGACAACCAGGAGTCACAGTTCCCTGCCCTTACCACTTCTCCCACCAATATTTTTCAGCCCTTGAAAAGCACAACAGCAGTGGCTGGCTGTAGGAAGCTCTCCTGTCACGTAAGCAATGGATATCAAACAGGCACATTATCTCCAGGCGAGCAGGAGCATTCCTGTTTCCTTACCACCAGTACAGAGGTGCAGGTGGCACAAACCACCTGGGTCACAGAGTTCCCGTCTCTCCCCTTCCTCCTCCACCCTGAGCTCCTCTTTCCATCGCTTCCTCCTCCTCGATGACTTCTTAAGGATCTTCAAAACCTTGTTCACTTTATCCATTTGGTCTCACAGCCGCAAAGAGGGGACCGGAACTCCCCGACTTCTGTGTCTCAGCAGCTCCAGCTCCCTGTGAAGGAGGGACAGCTAGAAGCAGGCAGGTCACTGGGAAGCACAAAAGCACTCATGTGTGTGTGCATGCGTGTGTCTGTGTCAAAAGCTTCTTTCCACCCATAGAGAGAGTTTTGGGTGGTGGCAGGAGGAGGGAAGGAGAGAGAAGGATTTCTTTTGCCTCTGTCCATCCACAGCTCTTGCAGACAACGAGAGCAGGCTTGCTCATCAGCAGAGCTGATGACTTGGGAAAGCTCATAACTCACAGGGGCAGCAGATCCTGTATTGGGTTTTCAATTTCTGTTTTCAACAATACATGCATTCTGGCAGATTTCAAATGCTCCTCAGGCAAAAGAGCCATCATCAGCTCACAAAAAGCAGTGACTGTTACAGAATTCTGGCTTCATTTCAAAGATTAGAAATAGCTAATGCAGACAGCAAATAGTATTTGCATCTATGAGAAATGCTAAATAACTGTGCGGTCTGTAGGAAAGAACCTTGACTTTCCTGGACTTGTGTAATTACGTTTATCCAGCACCTTTTAGCAGTCACTTTCTCACCATCTTTGGAAAGAGGTAAGTAATTTCACCAGTTTCCTGCAGACACTGAGGCACTGCCAAATGAAGTGGCTAGTCAAGACATTTTAGCACAACCACTGACTACAACCCTGCAAATAGCTTCTCTCCCTATTTCAAAAGTTTAGACTCTAATTTTTTCAAATAATTTAGGGCCTCTAAATGTTTTTTAAATGACCCTCGGATATTTTTAAACAGACTTTAATGGACAACAACATGCAGCATGCGGTGTCCACCCAAGGCCATAGCTGCTCTCAAACATCAGCCAATCCACTGAGAATGAAACAAGAATGCCATGCGGGAAGCTCTGACATGATGTCCTGTCCATGGCAATCTCCAGAAACAGTGATCTGAGTCCCTTCTACTACTGCCATCCATGGGTGGGGCCTAAGAAGAGTGTTCTCCTTGAAAGAATCATTTTGCTTGGTAAACAACAATTTTCAGTGCGGAGGCTAAGTAGGAAATAAACCAACGTGCTTGGAAGGACTGCCTGGGAGTCAGGCAGATGATAAACACATACCTTTACTGATGGCTGCTCAGCTGTAAACCAGACCATGAGACAGAACTAAAGATAGAAACTTATTAGCCCATGGGAAGCAATGGCAGACGCAGATTACCAGTTCACCAGTAGTCAGGTCAACCCTGGGCCAGCCTATAAAAGTATCTGGGTGACCAGTTTCTATTTGCAGGATGAGCTTCAGCTGGAAAACTTTGGGAGCAGAGGAAGCTCCTGGGCATGGGGCTACAAGTTCCACAGAAGCCCTTTGCCCGCAGGACCTGCAGAGAGACTCAGCATCATCCTATCTCCCACACTGATGCCAAGAAAATACCCATTATGACAAACTTCTGGTGATTTCGGGAAAGAAAGATGATTTCTGAATAATGACTGTCAGCCTGGGAGGAACCCTCTCCAAACAGGGCAGTGGGGTTAGTGGAGCAGAAAGGTCCTTCCCCAAGCAACCACGTGTGGGATGAACATGGCTGTGCCTGGCAGCAGGATCAAGAGACCATTAATACGCCTAAAACTCCATTTAGAATGATATAATTAAGAACAAACCCTGCAGTAGATAGTATTAATGGATGTACAAATTAAATTATCATGCACTTCATTTAAGGCATTATAAATAGAGCGGTTACACTCACAGCTGAGCAAGATGCAACCCACATCCACCACCCTCATGTGAAGGCCAGCACAGGGCAGACCATGGCCTACCATCAACAGTCACCAGCAGCCTCAGTTAACCCTTTCAGACCTGAACTCTCACACCCAGGCATGGCCACATCAGTGCTGCTGCAGAACAAACCCCAGAAGCAAGCTTTGGTGGATGCAGTCTACTCAGCTCATTAAGGCCTAGAATTTAATGAGATGTGGCCCCAGACAAGCAGCACTGTGCAAATTGCACCACCCCAGGAAACTGTGCTGTTCCCACGCATCCCTCTGAGGTGTAACTCTTACATCTTTCTCCAGGGCAGGAGGTAATTTGCACTGCCTCATCTCAGCAGTTTACCCACAGTCAGAGCTGCCTCAGCTACCCAGTAGCAAAGCTCTTCTGCTGATCAAGGATCTCCCTGCCTCCCCTCTGGGGCAGAACAGATGTGCCTGCATCCACTTCCTCCTGTCCACAGGCAGCAGCTAAATCAGATCCTGCTCCTAACAAGTGCTCATCCCAGTTTGCATTGGTCTCTGCCATTGTAATCCCATGCTCTCTTCACAGGTGTTAAGGCTTTCACAAACACCCTGGGAGATGGGCAGGGTGCTTGTCCCAGCCCCACACAATGGTGAAACCCTTTGCAGTGGTCTCCAGATTAGATATTAAACCATCAGCAGAGTCCCAAAGGGAAGGAGGAAGCACTATGCAGGCAGCAGGGCTCAAGGGTGACAGGGTCCATAGCTCCTGCTAACATGCAGGAGAACCCAACCTTACCCACCCAGGACAGGGGCAGACTTTAACTCTAGTCCTGCTCCCTTCTGGTTAGGCTCCTTCTTTGCAAAATCTTCAGCATATTGGTATCCTTCCCCAAATTTTCCCCCACCTCGATCTCACTCCTCCCACAGACTCACTCCGTTTCCTCTCCTTTCCTTTGGAGAATGGCTGTAATCCTTCACATTTTCCTCATCAGTGAAATTTATGAGTACAATTCCATTTTATTTTGATGGTTAATACTAGCACTAATGTTGCTGTCATGTCTACATAATTAATAATAAGACTAATAATGCCAAACCAATCTAAGAGTCACTTTATTGGTCTTCAATGTCATTACTTATAGCTGACATAACCAATTCAAGTTGCCATCCATACTAAGTCACCATTACCACTTCTCCTATAAAAACAACATGGATTTGGGGCTGTACTGCAGCCCAGGCTCTCAATCCAGCAAGCAATGTTACAGAGGGTCATCTGAGGGATATTTCTTTCTCAATTAATCTTTCAGAGAGCTGCAGCAATGCAGTGAGCAGCACAAAAGCAGGACAGTGTGGAGCAACATAAAGCATTTTGTTGAGATGAGTTCTTGGTGACCAAGATACAACTTGCATGTCCCCTATGGCTGCAGGTGCTACTTGCACTGAGCCCATTCTGCATTTTCCCACCTCCCATAGCATCATGTGTCCCATCAGACATGGAAAAACAATCATAGATAAGGAAAATCATAGATAAGGAAAAACAATCTTTGATCCAACATCACTGTCTGCCTTAGTGTACAAACGCCTGTAGAGCTGCTACTGTCTGCAGCAGAGAGGTTGGTGTCCACATTCTTAAACCAGGGTCTGGCTGAGCACTATAAAAAGCCACAAACTACCATGAACCCCTCAGGCCTTGTAGACTACTTTTTCATGGTTAAGTAATCATGAGATCTCTTGATAACTTGCTTTGGAAAAATTTTTGCTTTATGGCCAGCCTGGCTGTTAATCCTGTAGATTGTACTCACGCTGCTTTCAACTTTATTCTGCAGTCAGGGCAGCAAGCTGCTCTCTACTCATCTGAAGGTCAAAATCGCTGCCTTAAAGCACTAAGGATTTAAGAGCTGAAAAATCCTTCAAAGCAACTCACTAACTACTGTGAGTACTGGAAACACTTTGGTTTCCGTTCAGATAACCACACACTCATTTCATGTCCTATTCCCACTTAGCTTCACCTTCCACTTCTCGCAAATTATCTGAAACTGTTTGTTTGGAGCCAAGACTTTGGCAGAATTTAGGAAAGTTCAATAATAACGGTTTAATATTGCTAAGTTAAACTAAACTATTTACTTCTCCCTCCTTTTCCAATCACAGTCCTAAAGTACAGCAGCTATTAAATGTTTTCCAAAGCAAACCACACACGTTTCAAATTGGTCTCAATTTAGTAGTTTTATTTTTGTGTTAAATGATAGGGAACAGCATTAGCACAAGGGTCATTACGTGAGTCAGCAGCACACAGTGGTGGCTGCTTCTTACCAGACAAAACTGAGAACAGCTTCCTCCCTCTACTTCAGCCTGAGCAATCCTCCTCTTCTTCTTACTTCTGTTTAATCCTACCCCTGACAGCAGAGCCATCCCACACCCCATGGAAGAGGCTGCTCCCTAACCGGTGGTATTATTGGGTATTTCTCAGCACTGCAGCATCCCTAGAAATTTCAATCAGGAAAGCAGACAGTGCTATTGCCCTTAATTTTTATAAAATGTAGGTGTGGTGCAACTGCCACAAACACAAAAGGAAGGCTGGTTTTCAGCAGGAAGACCCTAAGGAGTAAGGGATGCAGAAACACAGCCCTATTTGCCTATGCCAGGTGGCCCAAGTCACAGCTGATAATCACAGCATACCCAACCCCCTGGCCTGCTTTTTGGCAGGCAGCCCTCAGGCAGAACTGAAGACACTGCTCTTCAGAGATAATGCATTGAAGGAAATTCTCAAAGCCAACAGGTCAACCCAGGCACCATTAACGACAGTATGGTTCCCAGTAATCACATGCAACACATGGGTCTGCTGCAGTGTAGAGAAACACCAGAGACATCATGTCCTCATTCAACACTGAACAAATGCCTCCCAAACAAGGGGTTACATCCTACTCCAAGCACTATTTCACCAGTAAGCCCTCGCCTGATCCTCCACCTCAATGTATGTTTGCTTATGTATTGAGTTTCTGCTAGGCTTATTAAAGCTTGACACAGCACAAAACACCATCTAGCTTACTGCAGTTATTAATCACACCACACAGCACTGCTTTTAGGCTTCATATCATGATGACTTCAACTGTTTCAACAACAATCTGTGGCACTGACCCCCTCTGCAAGTTTCTGCTGATGCCCTGCCATTTAACTCCCTTCCCTTAGATCTTTTCCAGCTGTTTCAAAGATCACGAGAAGCTTTTAAGAAGACAACCGCTTGGTGTCTTGCAAGTGCTACATTTCAAGTGAATTAGCTTGGGCTTTTGGCTTTATTACAAAACAATAAACATAACAATAAATCAAGGCAACAGAGAAGGAGCATAAAGTTGGAGGTTTGCCACCTGTGCGCAGCATCTTACCAGCTTGACTGCAGCTACCAAAGTGAAAGTTGGGGATTTCAGTCTTCCAGCAATGGAAGAGCACAGGCCTGGCAGAGCAATTAAGAATTCACACAGCTTATTCTAACCACTCACACTAACCTCATGCTTATTTCAAGGGAATGCGGTCTTGAAATTAAACTTGCCAAAAAAAAAAAAAAAAGACTCAGATGGCTTTAAAAATCTTCCCAATTTTAAAAGCATTCAGGTGTAGATTTGGCTTTTTGTTTGTTTAAAAAAACAAACACAACACATATTTGTTCAAAAATATCTGTGGATGAATAAAGGGCTGTAATTGCTGTAGAGACAACAAAAACTGTATCAGCCACATAAATAATTTTAAGTGCCTCACAGTGGCCACAGTATTTTCACTGTAACAATAATAGTGCTGAGACAAGGGAACAGACAGTGGCCATTTATCATGGGAAATGATTAAACATGCCTGGGTAAAATCAGAACTTTTGTGACTTATGTGGATTACCTTAATTTCTTTCACTTGTTTGATAGTAGTTCATGAGACCTTTCAGCACCTGCAGTGCCCTTCTGGCCTCTGAAGATTGCTCTGCGATCATAACAGCACCATTAGATGGTCTTTGTCAAGCCTTACTAGGTAGGGTGAAAGCCACAGCCATGGAAAAGCAGGGTAAAATGACATTTGGTGACTGATGAATCTCCTAGGTGTCCCTGGGACCAGCAGAGACCCAAATGTATGCTGCAGGCAGGCCCAGGAACATGTAGGTAGACCCTTTTCTACTGGAAGGGGAAATAGAGAAACCAACACAAAACTGTTAAAGCAAAACTGGGTCTTGTTTTGTAGAAGTCTAAACATTACATGTCAAGGTACCACTGATTTAGTTACAGCGTCACAATACCACAACTTCATGCTGTCAGGTACCATTTTCTCAGCACTCCCATGTTATAGCCTCTCTGAAATTTTGTTCTGGTTTGATAAAGAAATCTGGAAAAGTGATGACTCTATGATCCTGTGTCAAATGCAGGCTGGCAGACAGCCAAGGAGGCAAGTTCAGACAAACATGGAGTTTTTCAGTAGTATAAAGTATCACAGTGGACACAGTGGTATCTGAGTCTAAAGACCAAAGATGTTCAGAAAAAGCAGTGTGTTTTAGTGGGATGAGGTGGGCACAGCTTGTTCTCCCACTTCCCAAACTGTATCTGTTCTGCAGGCAAGCAGAATACCATCACACCTCACACACAGGCTCTGAGCTCACTGCCTCACAAGGGATTCACACCAACAAATGTTATTACTTTGCAGATCAGAAATCTGATGAGGAACAAACTCTACCCTATTCTCCAGTAGTGTCAGGCATGACTGTGAATAATCAGCCCCTCAAAGCCTACTCCTGAACATTTCAAGTTGATATAGCTCTTGGTGCCTTGCTGAAAGTGAGGAAAGGAGGCCAGAGGCAGACTCCTTCAAGGATCAGACTGCTCAGGCTGGCCAGACCATGGAAAGACCTCAGAGCTGCCAACTGGTCCCAAAATATCCTTTCTTTGCTTGGCAGGGAAGTCCAATGCTTACCAACAGGAGGTGAATGGCATCACTTCTAGACCTGTGTGAGGTGATGGGCTAAACCAAGGCAACCCCTTGCAATCAGCAAAGCCTCAACCACCCAGCTAAGAGCAGAGATAAGAGCACATTCCACCATCAAGATGCCCATGAGAACGCAAATACATTCAATACCTCAAAGTGCTCAGATGGCACAGTGATCAGGGCTGAATACAGGAATCTAAGTTTATTTCAGAGGAAAAACAATTTCATTCGCTCCTTCAAATTAATGATTCCTGTAGCCAGGCCTCAGCTCTGATGACAGCTACAAGACGAAGGCTTCCCTCTCTTTCCCTAGCTTCCACTCAGATCTCAGCTTGTGTGCCAGAGCTTCCCAGCTCATCCCTCCCTATTAACTTCAGTGTGTCCTGACCCCCAAAGTTGCCATCCCCAGTAAGAAGCAGCCAGTTCATTGCTGCTAAACCCCACCACCTTCCTAATGTTTTCGAGAAACACCATTTGGAAATTAAGTCCTGGGCTTACTACAGCCTTTCAGAGGCTCAGCTGATTGGGTACTAAGGGAATTGAAGTGGTTGAGTCACCAACCCTGGAGGTATTTAAAAGACATGCAGAGGTGGTGTTTAGTGATGGACTTGGCAGCGCTGCGTTAATGGTTGAACTTGATGATCTTAAAGGTCTTTTCCAACCTAAATTATTCTATTTCATTCTATAAAATACACTGAAAAGATGACCCTGCAAAGCAAAGCAATACACATCAGTGCTTCTAGTACAAAGGGCTGAGTTACCTTAGCATCTTGGACAGTTAAGAAACAGAAAGAATTAAATTTATGGACCAAATTTCCCTTTTCCATTTACATCTTTCTACAGTGTCTACCCCAGGTCAACCCCAAACCTCAGTGTGATTTCCACTTCCTGTCTGACATCAATCTGCCTTTCCTTCCATGTTGAAGTAATGCATCAGCAGGATGGTTAAGGAAGGGCATTTCCACGCCATGCACTGTCAGTACAGATTATTTCACACCTTTAAGTTCCTTGGGGGTGTAATTTGCAGGAAGCCCAAACAAAGCAGATGTCTAAACCCCTAGGATTGCAGAGGTAGGTATTGTTGAAGCCTGTCACCAACGGCAGTGAAGTTTAACATATTCTTCCCATTTAGGTTCAGTCTTGTAATCACTACAGACATACCCAGGTGAAGTTCTTACTGGAAAATATAATCAATGCACAGGAGCTCCAAGGAAACAGCAGCTCTAAGGAAACAACAGCTCTTGCTATGGAACTTCATTACAGTAAAAGCTCCCTGTATTTTATCAAGACTGTTTTGGCCCTGTGGCTTCCTTTGTGCCCCCAAAGAAACATTCACATTTCCATGCTCTTTCATGGGCTTGCATTCTCCAAACCCATGCCAACTCTGGCTGCATGCAAGGGGCTGACAGACCAATATTAGTACTTTGTACCAGAACTTCTGGATGGAAGTAAAGGAAGAGGCAAAGAGAAGACCGGGAATGGGAATGAGGAGATGGATAAGTAGGGAGAGGAGGAAGAGAAATAAAGGAGGTTTCTGATTAAATATATGCTTTTCTAAAGGACTGGCAGGTTCTAATAAAACTTTTGATAGAAGCAGCTCCATTTCCACAGGCATCCATGAGAGCTTTGCCACTGCCTGGCTCTGCTGCATTTCTCCAAGGTTTCCAAGTCATACCACAACATACACAATGCTCAGAAACACACACAATGCCAGAAACAAACTGGCTTGGGAATCTGTCAGGGCATTCTCAACAGGGAAGAGAGAGAACAGGGGGGATGGAGTCAGTTGTCTCATGGATCAGGCTGTGCAAGGAGCCTGGATCAGATGAGCGATGGAAGCTGAATGAAAAGGGCATGCAGTTGTTTTCACTTCATACACTCCAAGAACATGCCACAAATGATGAAACTAATTGTGGGGCTAAACAGACTGCTCAGTCCTGTCTGACACTTGCAACTTCATTCCTGGTCTGGAAGCACAGGAAACCAGAAAGCCACAGAGGGTGCAAGCCCCAACAAATGCAAACTGTACTTGATTTGAATTTTCTCAGTCTCCTACTGCCTCCCACTGCGGACCTCAAATGAAGCTGACAAGAATAAAGCCAAATTCAGCCAAAGTCCCACGGAAGTGTCAAACACCAGTCTAATCTTCTGGAAACACAGTTTCAGTGTCTTCATGAGGAATACTGTGAAATTTCAACTTCTTCAGAAAATTTTTAACTTTAGATGTGTTCTGATTCAGAATTCATTTTTGTCACACAAAACTCAAAAGTGATTATGGAAATCAACTTCTGAGTTAGATTTAATGCAAATATCCTTATCTCCAAACACATCCTAAATCTCATTTATTTCCTTCACAAATATACACAGCAGTGACTGCTGCAGGAGAACAGATGTTGCTGCATCCATTTCAAGAGAATCTGAAGGATGCCCATGTCCTGATGAAAAAAAAAAAGCTCTAAACTTCTGGGGGGGGGGGGGGAAAGCCTGTGGCAGTTGAGACATAATCATCCACAAACAGCCCCAAATGGCTTACTTCAAGGTTTCTGTCTGACTCAGCTGTCAAGACCTGCCATCCTAATCAGCATTTGTAAGAGCATTTACACAGTGGGGCTTCATCCAAGTCAACAGTCCAGTTCTTAGTAATTAAATGGAACTACCCATGATGGAAAAAAAAAAGTAAAATAAAATAAGAATCAGTATCCTCTGGGTGAGTCAGACCTATACATGGAAATACTGTTTCCAAAAACTTCATCCAGTAGAAATTATTCTGGAAAAGGATGGGGTGGAGAGAAGGATAAATGAAGAGGGACAAAGAAATATTCATAAATTTGGGTTGAATCAAAAAATGAATTTAACAACTGAGAGATTCTAAGAAAGAAATGAAAAAGACAAAAGGAATGGTTTTCAAAATTGCTATCTTCTTTTTTACAACGTTTGGAAAACAAATGTAGCGTAATGATCTGAGGGTGCTTTATTCTCCTTTTTTGGAGGAGATATTTTGAACTCCTGAGTGGACAAAAGTCTTATTTAAACAGTTTTACATGTACAAAACTCATCTGTCACAGAAAGAGGAGGATATTCTAGTATCTCTCCGTTATACAAGCCACCAACACAAGCCAGGAAATGAGAGAGTGCTCCTGTTCCCTCGTGGCTGAAGTAGCAAAGCCAGCCCCAGATGCCAACTAAGTTTGCTTTGCCTTGGACATGATATCTCCATTTGCTATACCCTGAAGCAGATGTGAGGCATGGAGGGGCCTATTCAAGCCGTGTTTATTAAACACCAGTCAAAGAATTTAAAATATCTCAGTTATCCTCAGATGAAAATTAATCTGTGAGTTGCAGTGAATAGCTGTGCTGTTACCAGCTGCAATCCATGATAACAGCTAATGGACAGAGCCCTGGAAGCCACCAGCAGAAAACTGTGAGCCTGACACCCACCCTGTTGCACTACAGCATGGCAGCCCAACGCTTCCTTCCTGTGCTGCCAGCAAGTCATTAATTCCTGGTGAAACAACAAGCCCATCAAGTAATCATGACAAAAAGCATTAATGACCTTGCCTTTTCTCATGCCAAGGCATTCTTAATGCATATAACCACCACGAGTGATCGACATGGCTATAAACACAAGCAAGAAAACCCCAGTCAAGTGAATATCACTGTTATTCCAGAACTTCTGACAGCATCCCATTATGTCAGATTGCATTGGGTAAGGTCATATAATCCATCACAACCTGACTTAATGAGGCAATTAAAAACAAATGCATTTCATGGGCAAACTGCTTGCTATGGAGTGCTATAGAGCCCTCCCCTGATTCCACTTGGCTTCACATTTTCTTAGGGGTGAAGAGTCCAAGACAAACTAAAAGGAGTTATTTATTTAACTTCCTTTCAAGTACACAAACTATAAAAGTGATAGTTTTCTTCAAACAACAGGCAAATAGTTATGTACCTGAGGGAGGGTGATAGCAGAAAGGTTTCCTCAGGGATGAACAGATAAAAAATACACAACAAAAGGCATTTTGACACCCTACTCCCCTTTTCTTTTTTTTTTTTTTTCTTTTCTTTTTTTTTTTTTTTCTTTTTTAAAGTAACATAAGAGCAGGATGACAGCCAGGCTTTGCAGATGCTTGAAGTAGAACAACAAATTCCAAAAGCATCACCACAGACTGGTATTGAAAACCCACACAGCTCACAGTCTACACAGCAGGACTACCCCAGCCTGAAGCTACAGCACATCTGGAAATGCAGGGCTTTGCTTATTTTTTTCCAGTAAGGAATGCACAGGAGGCTCTCCTCTGTTTAAAGGTTTCTCCTGCACCTGTACAGGAGACAAAGCTCTAGGCTAGAAGCAGTTTGGCTACTTAGATACAGAGAATGTCTTCCTGTCACGGGGTGTTAGCAGACAATCTATTTTTCCTGTAAAGCCAATGTAAGAGATAAGGCATCAAACTGGTTGGGCTGATTACCTGGGATTCATTGTACTTTTTTTTTTTTTTAATTTATTTTAATTTAAAATACACCTTTTTTTTTATTTCTCTGATCCTTGCATGATTAGGAGACACCCCATCTAGGAAGTCCAAATGCTTCT
>JAAGNO010010510.1:60279-70459 GCA_033439905.1 Ceryle rudis
AATAATTTAAAAAAAAAAAAAAAAAGCATGTTTGGGAGAAGTAATTAGGCATTTTCCATCAAACTTGACATTTAGCATCTGCTCAGGTGTCTGCTGAGACTTGCGTTGCTCCCACTTAATATGTAAGACATAATGTGTTTTAGCCTTTAGCTAAATAACTCACAAGAGCCCAAATTCAGGGAGGCAGGCAGGCAGGTTTAGGGGTGGGAGGGAAAAGATGGACAGCATCTTATTTACTTTGCTTTTAAAAAAAGAGGTGCAAGGTATCCTTTTGCACAGCACCAACTGCCATGCAGACATACCAGAGAGCAAGTGAGTGCAGCACTGACGAGATTCAACGTTCAAAAATCCTGGCTGTGCGAGGATGTTTATGCTTCTATGAGAAGTTTGAACTGAAAGAATTGGTCCCACAGCTGATTATATACATCTATATTTAAGTGCACAGTCCCCTTTGCTGTGGAAAGCCCAGCCCTATCCCAGCTTCTAGCACTGAGATTTGCAAACCCAAAGGAAATATAAATTAAGGGCCCTTCCAGATCTGTGGTGGAAAGGAAACAAGATGGTCACTTCCAAGTCACCTAGGAAAGTATGAGTGTTGTCCCTCCCTGAAACTCACAACCTTCCCTGCGTTCTCAGTCCATCAGGTGGACCTGACCCAGCCACAGGAGCAGCAGACACTGCCTGTTTGCTGGAGTGGTCCCAAACCTCTCCCAGCAGGTACTTCTCACAGAGGTTATGGCTCCCCTCAGAAAGACGAATGGGTGGTGTTGGGTGCAAAAGCAGTGCTATAGTCACGTTAGGACCTCATGAGGTACCCAGACAAATGAAGAATAACTACCAGTCAAGAAGACTGCAATTAAGGCTCTTGGTGTAAGGAATAGAGGTGAGCCCTTGGAAGTCGCCTTCCTCAGTGATTCACAGGAGATGCGTCTGGAGCAGAGCCTAGTGCTCCAGGCTTACTGAGCTGAGGTGTAAATTGCCTGCCAGTCCCTGCATTTCTGACTTGTGTTATGAAGATGCAAAACCATGCAGCCTTTCACAACCTCAGCCTGCACACTTGCCTGTGCCCTGCCTGGACCACCAGCTTTGTGAGCGGCTGTTTCTCACCAGCCATATGCTCGCAGCAGGGAGATAACAAGGCATCCCACACCCTCCTTTCTAGGCTGACAATGCATGGAGTGCAGTCCCCCAGTGCAGAGACAGTTAATTGAAGCAGTTTTCCTTAATCTCCACCTCCCTCCCTGCTCACACCAACAAATTGTGCCGTCCATATTTATGACTCCAGTTTTTCACAAACACCAGGGCTTTGGGAACAGCACAAAAGCATTTTTTTCTGTGACCCATGACTACATAAAAGGGGCCAGCCACAGACCCAAGGTAGATGTAAGGCACAAGTGCTCAAAACAAAGATGCACCTCACAACAGTAGTCACCAGCGACTGAGATGTGAAGGAGAAAGGAATAAACCACGATAAAAGGAAGAAGTGCAGGATTTTCTCTGAGGTGCTTGCTGCAGGCTAACTGATGACGCCTGCCTCGAGCACTCCTGAAAGTGTCTTTCATCTGGGTTTCTGTTAAGTGAATGATTCTATTTACATACATCCAACTAATTCAATCAAAACTGAACTCTAAATTGGTCCTCAAGGGAATTCTCAGAACCACGTTTTATCTTCATGCAGAAATGAACATTAGAGGGAAACTGGGTTGAAGAACTCTCTCCCAGCAGCTCAGAAATACTATATAAACTGCATGTAGGAAAACCCACCTTGGCTTCAGGCAGGGAGACAGCTCAGAACACAGATCACTGAGGACCAGTGAGGGAAGGACAAGGGCTTTTACTTCATGGAGATCCACTGAGGTGACAAGTAGTAATGGCCATCTTCATTGGTAGTGAGCTCCTTCTCCAGAGGGGCCCAGGCAAGACACCTCTGTCAGCTTTCAAAACAACTTTCTGTCTCTTGCCTGGCAGAGAGCTTCAAGACAAAGGATTTGAAAGGCCATGGAAGAATTGAAAAAGGAGGCCAACCAGCAAGTTAAATCCCACCTCTTTCCTTCACTAAGTTTTTCTCTTCCTAAGTAGTGCTAAACTTCTCCTGGTCTTCTCAAAGCCAAAGTGC
Organism: Ceryle rudis; assembly: GCA_033439905.1. NCBI lineage: Eukaryota > Metazoa > Chordata > Aves > Coraciiformes > Cerylidae > Ceryle > Ceryle rudis. Next base: position 62,396 of record JAAGNO010010510.1, read on the forward strand.
AGAGGGTGGTATGTTCCTTTCATCCATAGCATGCTAAGGTACACAAGAACCACCCTCCCTCGACTGCTCTTTTTTCTTCCATTCAACACTGAACTAAACTTCAGCATGCAACAACTCTGCTGGGCTGGAAACATGGAGAGATAAACTGTACCCTACTGCATGTGTGGTGCAGGCAGCAGCAAGACAAACCCTTGGTACCTCCTCTGCCATAGCCAGCTCTGGTCTCCAGCACCAAAAACCCACTCTCACTCAGTTGTTTGCCTCTCCTATCAGCACATCCAGTTATTATGTACAGATTTGTCCAAAAAGGAACAGAGACCACCATGTCATTTCACACAAACCACTCAACAGCCATGTTATGAAGAGGACCTTTTTCTGTAAATAAGCTAGTTACATAGACTGAAAAGGCATCAATTCAGCAAAAAATCCCTGAAACAGTGATTATGGTATTCAATTATATTCATGTGTTAGAGCATTGTCAATTTATGATGCATATTTCCCATCCTTATGTAGATATATACTTAGCATTTCAGTCTGCCTTCACAAAGGATAAGCTCTGGGTCGCAGGATAATTTTCAGAGCAATTTTGTATAGCAACAGCAACATTTCCAATTAAAAGAATACGATGGTATTAATGCTAGAAAGACCTCAGCTGAAAAGAGGCTGCTATGCTAAGCAGTGCTGTATTTGGGCCAGCTGGAAAACATAACAGAAAGAAAACTTCATAACAGAAAAGACAGACAATACTGGATGAACAGAATTCATATGAGGAAAAATACATTTGCTTTTTTTTAGAGAGGCTTAGTGTAGGTTTTTCTCTCTAAGGTGCTGATGAAAACTGCTATTGACTGACATAAAGTCTCCCTTTTTCCCAGTTCTTCCTAAGAACAGACATCAACTAAGAAAGAATTGACATCCAAACAATGGCTTTACGCTAAACTTAATCCTCTACTAAGTAATTCAGCAAATCTCCAACAATTTGAGGTAACTGACCTGTACCATTGCCTCTCACTGCAACAAATGAGAGAAAAGAGTGGCTGTGAACACTGCCAGGAGGCCATCTAAAGTGAAGAGGGTCATTGCTGTTCCATCACAGAAATAAACAAATAAACATTGTTAAAAAAAAATCCTAAACTCAATCACCAATTAAAACCAACCCTTCCATTCTTTACAGTAGCCACAGTGACCCAGACTAAGCCTCCATCTAGTTTGACATCCTGTCTTCAGCAGTGGGCACAAGAGGACATCCACTGAAAACCAAGAACAGCGCATGTGTATATGACATCCCCAAGTAGACTCACAGGCTTCAAATACCTTCTTGTCTAGGAGGTTCTGAGCCCAATCTTGATCAACAGTTCTCCTAGGTGTACAGAGAGAAGGTCTGTGGATGTCTATACAAAATTGCATTTACAACGTTCTTTGGAAAGGAATTCAAGATAACCATGAGCCACCTCTTTTTGTTTGTAGAGTATGGCCCAGTACCATTGTAAAGCATGTATGGGTTGAGGTGGGATATTGTGAAATGGCCTTGAGCAAGAGTGGTTATGAAACAGTAGTCAGAGTCAAATAAAATTTGCAATGCTGAAATTCTAAAGGAAAAGATGACTGCATTTAATAAGTACAACTGTTTTACCATTACCATTAAACCGTTATTACATTTCTTTGAAAGTTAAACTGACACACAGCTGACTGCCGTGGAAAAAGGTATTGTACGATGGAATTTTGGGACTGAAACCTTACAATGCACAACTTCTGGTCATTAGCTAAATGGAAGCATATTGAACTCCTTAATCACTAAGAACAAGTGCAATAAAGACAACAAACTGCAACAGATCTTGTCAGTTGGATCCAAACAAAGTACAACAAACTAAAGCCAGTAAGTCTGCAGTGGCAGCCACTATGGGGAGCTAAACAGATAATACCAGAGTGGTAAATAACTTAGAGCCACAGGTCATGCTAAAAACTTTCATTCACTTTAATGGGCATAGAAATTAACTTAAAAAAAAAAAAAAAAAGCTCTTTCTCAGAAATTCATTACATCATCTCTACCCTAATATTAAACAGATATTTGCTACCAAGTACTCCAGATAGAGCAACCACACTGCTTACTCCTGTTCACAGGTACCTAGATCTTTACACACTGTGCCAATGAACATTCAAGTTTTAACTTTTCCTGTGTCACTTTGAGATTCAAAGGAGTTCGTTGGTAAATACGATGCATTTAGTCTGTAACAAAAAAAGAAGGTCCTGGGCCTACCAGGGTTTAATTATGTAAGCTAACTGGCTAAAAGAAGCATCTGACCATCCCTTGTTCCCCTTTTGTGCTCACGCTTTCTTCAGATTCAGTTCTTCCATGTTCATTATGCCCCAGTCCTCCCATGCTTTCACCAATCACACAGTGAGAAGGACTAGAAGAAGTGACACAGGGTTCAAAACACCGTAATTGTGTATTTGTTGACATACCTTGATCAACAGTTCTCCTAGGTGTACAGAGAGGAGGTCTGTGGACGTCTATACAAAACTGCATTTACAACATTCTTCAGAAAGGAACTGAAGAAGAAGTGCTGACATGTACCCTCCAAAGGATCATGCTCCCCTCCATTAACCCGAGAGCAATTCCAGAGGCACCCAAGTGGCTTAAATGAACAACAGAAACTGAGTAGTGTGAGCACTGCCTACACTGGGAGACCCTCCAACAGGCTGGCATTTATGGCTCTATCAGGAATAGTTTGGGTTTGCTTTGATTAGATTAACTGCTCTTCTCACAGAGACCTAGAACAATTAGTCTTTTCTCAAAAAGTCTTTGTATATCATCAATAATTACCCTTTTTAACAATGGAAGAAGGAAGGGCCAATTAGAGATTAAGATGCCCGCATCACCAGTTGAAGAAGAGGATGCCTAAAAGTCCTCCGTTAGCTCTTGCAACAAATGTGTCATCAAGTATGCCTCATTTCTGCAGCTACTGACCTGTTTAGGACTCTGGTTAGGATTAGATCCAGATCGTGGAACCAATAAATACATAAGCACCTTGTGTCATTCCAGAAACCTTGGTTTTAACCAATATAAACTGTGGTTATGGAGGCCTGTCCAACATTGCTACTTGTGTCTGATGCCATCTGGTAAATCTATCCATTGATGTTGTTAAATTGGCTGGGAGGTTGCACAGAGCACTTATCACGGTCCTTTTTGGAATGCAGCAGAATAGAACCCAGTCCTGCAGCTGGCCTGAAGGAAAGTGATGAATAATGTAGCTGGCATCTCTCCATGCTCAGCATCACTTCCCTTCCCCCTCCCTTTCTTGGTGGCCTTTCTTTCTACCTGTAGGGCTTCTTGTTACACGTGCCCAACCCACCAGCATGCTTCCCCATCACTTTCCAGTCACTTCAAATCAGGAAAGTCTCCCAGGTTGAACTTTGAAAAGGGGAATATGCATCGCTAATGAGACACCCTCCCAAAGCTTTCTCCAGGGAACAGTGCACATCCTTCCTGCCGTAAGTGGGAAGCTTCAAGCAGAAAACCTACCTCTTATCTCATTTGGTCTTTGCTCTTTTTACCTGTATCCCTGCACCCTGTAGGAATTTAATACTGAGCCTCAAGGGTTTCCTAATCATCTTTCTTGCAGAGTAAAGAATATTCTTGGCACATTAAGGTAAGGCCAGACACCTCAGCTCACCTCTATAATGCAGATTATTCCTAGATTTCCAGGGACCCATTCATAGGATACAATGGTCCCTTGAACAACCACCAGCCTGTTCCAGGTAGCAATTGCTATGGATCTGTCTTAGCATTCGGACAGCTGTCATTGCACCAAGGACAAACGAATATGAATCTAATCATTACATATTTATACTACATTTTCAAAGAGATAAAGGAATTTATTTTGCTCTCTGTTTCTAAAAATCAGAACTGGCCAGAGCAATTTCTCAAAAAAAGCCAGGTGGTTTGACAGCCTCAGAAACACCACGTCCCAGACTGAACTCGGTGGTATTTCAGTGCCCATTCTCAATACAGCTTCTCAAGTATTTAATACTTGCTTTTGATAATGAGCATCTTCCAAACAATAAAAAATTAAAATTAAAAAAAACCCTGCTCCAAAACTCTCTTGTCTTAAACAATACACTGACCAGCACTGCATAAAAGCTTTAAACTGATTCTATTCTAAAACTAAGTCATTCCCCTTCCCCTGTCAAATGCATATCTTCTGAAAGATATAAAGCCCATGTGAAGGCCTAGAGGAGATAGCAGTCATATTATTTTACTCAACCCAATTTCTATCTGAACACAGCTCAGAGAACACAGAACCCGTCTCAATCTAACATGGCAGGCAATGGGAAAGAAGATTGCTTCTGCCATGTCTTCAGATAGGTTCGTTGTGGTAGAGCTGTATGCAAATACAGGGTAATTTGCAATTATTTTTATTTCTCTTTAGTTTTAGGAGGCATGGAAATAAAAAAATAATAAAGCCATTATATTTAGAGTGCCAATTAGACCAATCTGGAAAAAAAATTAAAGAAAAATTACTAAATTGATAACATTATTTTTTGACAACTTCCCTTCATGTTTGCTGTCTGTCACTGCACAAAGTGCTGCTTTCAAGTCTCACTGCTCTCCCATTCCCTCCTTTCTGGCAGAAGTTATGTCATACTCAACACACACAGCATGATGCTGCTGCTCTGCAGCTGGATAGGCCCAACACCATTTCATACGCTGAGAAACCTTTTCTCTTTGAGGACCTTAAAACTATGATCTCAAATTGAATTCATGGGGAGGTGACCAGGAAAGCAGCAACTCGTGTGCCCAATCCATTGCACTCCTCCATCCATCACCATCCCGTGCCAAAACACAACTCCCCCCCTCCCCAGCACTCTGCCTCCTGGAAACAGACCCCTCTGTAGTTCACTGCCCATCCTTCAGCTCCCAGTTCCTTAAAGTTTCAAATTCAAATGCTGTTCTGGACACACGCAAATGACCTCCTGTTACTGGGAGTGTTATATATCACTGCTATAACTCTCTGAGCAACCCTCTCCCATTGCTGCAGTTAGGCTGCAGCTGTTATTCACACAGTTACATTCCTCTCCTCTGAGTAAAGATACTATGCTGCTATTATACCAATATTTAGACCCTCTGACTTCTATATTATACTTATATTGTGGCTCTTATTTGTATGTTTATGGTCTCCTGTGGGTATAGTTACCTGATGCTATTATCTGTGTAGTTAGTTATACTTTCCTAAGGGCATACTTATTTCTTTGGCTGTATTTAAATCGTCTTCCACAGCTATAGTGATATTGTCAGATTCATATAAATAGTGTAGTTATGCCATACAGTCAGCAGGCAATGTTTGCAATACTGCAATTATTTATACAGCATTAGGATCCCACTGGTATAAATACCTCAACTCAGAGGCTGAGTTACATGGCTGTGTGTATAAATAATCAGTGGGAAGGTGGCTCTGCATCACACAGCTCCTACAGTAGAGTCACGCAGTGCAGATACAGCAGAAAACTGGACCATGTGCATGTACCTCCACAAGAGACATGCTGGCTTTAGAGCTCCCAAGTTTCTCAAAATGTCATTTTCCAGACACAGAATCTATCACTTTGTTTCGGTATCATAATTTTCTGTACTGCTGTACCTTCCTAAAGGACTTGTACTATTTCCATCACTGCAGTATCTCAATGCCAAATCTTGTAAGACAAAATCCACTAAAACACAGGCCTAACTAGGAGCAACGAGATATGGTGTGACAGCCAGCCAACACCACCCACGGGGAATAGAAAATTGATTATTCACTTCTGAGGGACAAGGAGCTTCACTGCTACTGTGCTAACAATCCAACAACAGAAATTATGTTGATGTAGCAGGTTAGTACACAGTAGATGAGATCTTGACCTAGCTCACCATTCCTTCTTACGCAGCAACCATACATCACTGAATGAGAAAGAAGATGAAAACAGGACAAACTTATATGGAAACTAGTCCTCTTCACCTCTGCCTTCAGTCCCTGTCACTCCTCCCCAGCATATATTCATATATCCTCCTCAATTAACATCTGCTCTGCAAGGCTGTAAGAGGGAGCTGTAGTTGCACAGACATCTGGGACAGGAGGACAGTGCTGGACTCCACCAACAACTGCTATCTCATCATTTTCTGCAGGCACCAAGCTCTTTCTGACTTCCATGGGAAAGATTATATTGAGCAACACCTGCTGCTCTGTCAGAAGCATTTTCCACTAATACATATCACTGTCCTTTCTGACAATATTCAGATCCACGTGAGTCCCAAGAATTGGCAGAAGGGATTACTACAGCAAGCAAAACCAGTATCTCTGCAGAGATTTTATAGTTTGGCAGGGAAACTCCTCAAGGGAGCATCTCTGAAAAAAAATAGAGGAGCTCAATGGGATGGCTCTCAGGAGAGAGAGAGACTTCAAATGTTCCACTTTAAAACTACTTGTGAAACATTTTGGAGGTGGCATCCTTGGAGCAGAAATGGCAAGAGACCCCCTCCTAGGGTGTCCCTCCCCCAGGGTGGAGTTCACCTCCACCCTGGTGATGTCACCAGTAGGGTACTTGACACCAGAGAGGACTATTTGCAAGTCTCCCATCCAAGGGTGAAATAAGACTACTTCAAATACTGATGGGAGGGGAAAAAAAAAAATCACTTGTTTGACTAGTACCCGAATTTTACACTCATATCTAGTACTCTTTTTCTTCTAGTTCCACTGCACTTTTCCATCGAAACATTCCCAGGGACAGATATTACCTGCTGCAGCAGATGAGATTTTTTTTTTTTTTTTACTATACAGGATTTCCTCTTTGTGATGCCTTCTGCCTATGTGAGATTTTGTATTAGGGGATCTCAAAGCAAAGCAACAAATCTTTATAATACTAAATTAAAATGTAAAATTAAATCTTTATAAAATAGAGGACCTCAAAAAAAAAGTGTCATCAAATTATAAAGTAGTCATAAATTATGATATACTTAATATTTGAAGTGAGACATCAGCATAAGTGATTAGTCCAGGCTCATCAGGTTTAATTCACAACTCAGATTAGCTCTAGCTACAGTATTTAATTTTAAGTACTAAACAAGGGGTTTCACTGTGATATTGGCAGAAAAGATAGGTCTAACTCTTGAGGAACAGTTGAATTATTCCTGTCACGCTGTACCCCAAAATCTGACTAAGGAATTACAGCTAAAAAGCAGTAAAAGCTGAACAGAAAGTTCATCCAACCTTTTTTTTTTTTAAATGCAAAGAAGTCACACCCCACACACATCAGAGCTAACTTATACCTGTACTTTCAATCCCATGCAGAAGTCCTGGAAACCTTACAAGAAAATGCCTTTCACACCACCGTGTGCCAAGTCCTCAACTGCTTCAATTCATAACAGCTAAGGCCAGAAGGCACCATTTGATAACTGGTAACAACTTTCTTTTAAAACAGACCATTACTTTTTGCCCAGTTATCTTTATACTAAGCTCAATAGCACATAATTTCCTGAAAAATATGTTTCAGAAAGGTGTTCAATCGTGATCTGAAGGTATTGAGAGATAACTCTACTCTTTAGCTCCTTAATCTCAATGATTATTTAAAATTACTCTTTAAAACATTTATTGCCTTTCTGTTATGGATTAATCCAGCTCCATCTTTCAGCCATTAGTTCCTGTTATGCATTTTCTGCTAGATTCAAGAGCTTTTCAACATCTAGTATTTTCCCATAGTAGGAGTACTTATTTTTATCACATAACTAAGCCACTGCAAAATCTTTTTTGATAAGCAAATGAAAAGAACTCAGATAAATACTTAAAGGCATTCCCAAGCATCTAGATGCTTTTCTGCCTTTGGTAAAACAAATTTTGAGGCTCAGCCATCACTGGGGGGGGGGGGGGGGGGGTTTTTGTACATTTGCTGGAGGGTAAGCTCCCGGTTAAAAAAACCCCTCTAAAATTTTTCAACCTCCCCCCCTGTACCGAAAGCAGCGCCACGGTAACACTGAGAAGACAAAGTGACCCAGGAAATCAAACCATTCTTCAGCCCAGGCTTTTTAATAACATTTAC
>JAAGNO010010510.1:80136-95666 GCA_033439905.1 Ceryle rudis
GAAAAAAGAAAAAAGAAAAAAGAAAAAAGAAAAAAAGAAAAAAAAAAGAAAAAAAGAAAAAAAGAAAAAAAGAAAAAAAGAAAAAAAAGAAAAAAAAAGAAAAAAAAGAGGACTGTGTTAGCAAAACAGAGCTGTCCTTGAGCTGATTTGTGTTTAGCTTCTGAACAGGCTCTGAGCTGCGTGGACAGAAGGGAAAATCTGCTCCCACAAACACTTAGCAGATGGCTTTTGATTTTTCCCAGGTGCTACACACACACCATTCCCATTAAAGTCTGCTCAAAGTGTAGGAGTGCAGAGGTAGAGCATAAATTCTACCTCCCAGGTTCCTCCATGTCTAGCTTAGTTATGCTATGGCTTATTTTGTTGCAATATTGACTTTAAACAGTAATTGAAAAAAAGAAATCAGTATGGCTCAGCTGTGCATTCAATCTCATTCCTGCTCTGTGCTTGGACCAAGCTGGATGCCACTAAGCTCTGCTTCATAGGAACACTTCAACAGCACTGTTTTGTTAGATAATCTTGCAAGAGTTTTCTCAAACCTCTCTTACTGCCACAGCAGGGTTGCTTTTTGCTCTGCAAAGTTGCTGTTCCCTTCAGCTACAGGAGAAACATCAATCAATAGAGTTAGCCCGGGCTTGGTGGAAGCCTTGGGATGTTCTAAGGGGCTGGGGGGACACAGGAAGGACGGCTCGTAAAGTCTCCTCTGTCTGGAAGGAGAGGATAAAACAACCAAGAACAGGCTTGATCGCTACTGAAACAAAAATCAAATCTTCCAAACCCCCTTGCTTTCTAACGCTCCTCACCAAGGTGGAAAGCTAGGTACAGCTGGTGCACACAGAGCTAGTCCGAATCCATAAATATCCCCCCTCTGCAACCGGAAACCAAGATTGGTTTCCAGAAGGTTGACTCAAATCAAATCAAAGTCATTTTCAAGACAGTTTGTGGCAGAGGGAAGCAATCAGCATTTGATTTCCATCAAGGAGAAAAGTGTATTCCCCAGCCTGTGGCTCCCGTACCATTAGCTGTTATTCTGCCGAGCACAGACTGAGAGCAGCTACTCATTCATATACACTGGGTGCTTGCTTTGCAACTGCCTGCTTGCTGCTACTTTTTCTCTTTGTGCTCCTATGAGATTTCTCAAAAGTAGCCAACTTGTCAAGGAGTACAGGGTGCACAAAGAATCAGTGGGACTTGTCACCTAACCTTCGGTATTTTTACAATGTTATCCAAACCATGTAATATATTAGATCTGAACAAGCAATTAATGTGATGTCCTTTAATAACAGCCTGCGTAACAAAGTGAGACGTAGACCAAGATTGGGCTTAGGAGTTAAAACATACTCTGAGCCGCTCAAGCATCCAAGCACAGGCTTTGTCTTAAAATGTGAGTACAGCCTTTCAAAGCAACCCCATCATTTTAGGAATATGTCCTCTCACATGACTGTACCAAACCCAAGAATCTGAGGCAGGGAGAAATCAGATTTGTTCAGCATGGTCTAAAACAAATAGGATAATTGCCCACTCAGATATATCTCATCCACTTTTCTGTCATTGCTGCTGAAAGACAGCAGAGTCAGATCACTTAGCTCAGTACGTTCAAAGGTTTGTTATGTGGGTTTGTTTTTTTTTCATAAGCACCAGCATTTTTTATTTTCAAAATATGTATATCTCTGCATAAACCTGCTACTGCTGCAGGCACAGTGCTTTGCAAGATTTGAGCTCTCAACCAGAGATACAAATACCACTAGACCTTAATGAATTCTTTGTCCCTCCTATCCACCAGCCCACTCTCCTTTTCCCCAGTCCTTCCCAACACATCCCAGCCCAGCTTGCACCAGAGAGCAGGAAGGACCCCTGTGCACCCAGGGGGACCACACTGCTCAACCTATTCCCAAATTACCTGGAGAATGAAAGCAAATATTAACCATGACCAAACTCTCCTTAAACATAACTCCTGACACAGTTTGCATGGAAATGAAGAGTTATTTTGTTCTACTTTTCTGGCCTCTGTCAGACACTGGCATAGATCATCTACAGGTGCCTTGGATTGCTGTTGCTTTCCAAGTACTGACTGGCAATCCCAGAGCAAAGTTTACACTAATTCAGTAATCACACTGTATTTATTGAAAGTCTTATAATCCCGTGAGCAAAGACATTCAAGAGGCTTAAGGAAGGGAAAAGCTGCTGACAGGAGGGCACGCAGAGTCACTCATAATGGCATCTTAAGAGGGTCTATAATCAACAAGATACACACAGCACAGGGAGTCAGATTAAGCACGGCCGTCTTGCTAAAAATGATTTGAACTGTGATGTGGGCATGAAAATGAGGCAGGCAAATAAAAGCCTGTAAAAAAGGGGGATAAAGAGGGAGACAGGTCTGCATTATGATATTATTCAGGTCATCAATGAACATTTCAAGTCAAGCTGTCAGTTTCCCGAAGGTTCCTTAGATATTTTGACTAAATGGGAATTTTCTTGTCATCTGCCAACATTTGGATCTGACTCACTCTTCTTTCTCTTCTCATATACACTATGCACATATTCATTTGTATATGCATGGGCACAGGTGCATGTGGCCAAGCACGTTTACACAAACATATCCATGTTCCTGGCATGCTCTGGTTATTCTTAGTCAAGAAACAAGCATTTTGGCCACAAAGTACTGTAGGCTGCCCTGGCAATACAATCTTTTCCCTCTCTGTCCTGTCAAGGTGCCTTACATTCGATATCCTGAAATCACAAGACATCATTGCCTCTAGAGCTGACAAGAGAGCAGTCTTCACAGTCCATTTAACCTCTCTATTCAAACGGCAAATCGATTTTTTGCAATGCAGACATCTGTCCCAGTAGGGACTAAACCAATGCTCAACCAAATTATTCTTCCCAGATTACAGAGGAGCTATCAGATGGTAAAGGCTTCTCTCCTAGTGACTCAGGCTTTGAGTCACTGATGGAAAGATGAAAGCCCTCCCACTTTGTAAGACAAAAAATAAGAAAAGTCATCCCCTTGTGAACAGCAGAACATGCAAAATGTCTCTGCTGGTTCCCATGGCACAGGCAATATCTGTGAACTGGCTGGGAGCTGAAGTGCTGCTCAGGGACACTTGCATCACTCCTGAGGTTACCCCCAGCATTCTAAAGATCTGGGACCATCCATCACATGGGAGGTTCACTCAGACTTGGAGAGCTCAGCATAGAGCAGATTTTTATCCCTGCTACACCTAGAGAGCGAACACCAAAGCAAGATTTTCTTCTGAGATTTTTTGTTTGTTAGTTTTGTTTTTTATCAGCACTGTCTTGAAAAATGACAGGTCAGAAAGGAAAGACCACGTTGCCCCTTGCCCACTGGCTGAACTAGCATGTTTCCTACACGGTAATACTCTGTGGCAGCCAACACAAAAGCAATCAGGCACCCCTTAGAGAAGTTTTCTCAGGGCTTTTTGCTACTCAGAGCTCCCAACTTACTAAAAGCCAAACCTCAGAATAACCTACACCAAGCAATATCGGTACCAATAGCGAGGCAGACGCATGGGCATCAACCATACATTAAATGCATGGAACAACCTCTGGACTCTCTACCCCATGTGGCACATAGCCAGGATGGCCAGAAAAGGTCAGCCCAAGCTGCAGCCTCTTCTTCCACCACCTGAAAAAGCTCATGGATGCCTGGGGAACAGGGGAGCAGAATGGCTTGGAGTCCCAGACTGCTTGCAGTAAAAACCTCCTACCCTGACAATCACAGCCAGACTTTTAACTGTTTGCCCTCTACAAAGAGTCTGGATTTATCTAAACTATTGCTCTTTCTTAAAAAAAGACCAAACAAACAAGCACTTATAAGGATTACAACAGAATTTGTCCAGACCTAGTACTTTTCACAATAGGAAAGAACCTTATGGCACCTTAATTACTTAAACTGTCAGCCACCTACCAAAGAGAAGCAAATGTCAGTCGCATTTTAGGCAGAAGACCAAGACATAAATTCACACCACAGCACAGAAGAGACTGGCAATCCTTTAGTAGACACTGCTGAGAGTACAAAACCATCATGAGTCCATCGCAGTGCCCTCTGATGGTGTGATTTTTAAAGCACCCTCCAAAGCCATGCAAAGCAGACCCATTAAAGCAAAGCATCTAGACTGTGGCCTAGGGGGAAAGGGAAGGCTATTCCAAGAGACTGGATACATTTATGTCCTTCGTGCTCTTGATTACGGTTTTAAGATGACAAAAGGGAGGGTGAAACAGTCTGCAGACAAGGGCAGTGCTTGCTTCTTTTGCTGTACAGTTTCCCATCATATGAACTCAAAGGAACAAAAACAAAACTAGATTTAAGGAAATAAAAATTACACTGATACTTTTGACACTATGTGTCAAACAATTCCCTCCAGTGGAGCAATTCAGGGTTGCTCTTTTTTTGGTCCTATACCCTCTCTTGGCTATTTTAGGTCAAACACCACATGCTGGCTTTTCTGGAGAAGAGGAACTCTCACCTGTGCTGTAAGAAGGAGCTACAAAGTGACTTGATCATTCGGTTATTTAAAAGGCAAAGCGGTCATGGGTTTATTTCACAAATCAAAAACCTAAAATAAAAAGCCAGCTAACCAATCCAAGAACTTTGTTACATCTTCATTGTAGCAAATACAATTATCTTCAACCAGCGCCTCCCAGTCTATACTGGAGACTAAGACATTTGTCCACTTTCAGGCTGAAAACAGCACATGTCCATCCAAAAGGGTGATAAATGGTTATTAATTTTTCAGTTTTGCGTTTCTCCCCCCTAAGTGTTTTACTTCAGAAATTGAGGTGGAGATGCCTGAATATTCCAGCAGAGACAAATTTCCTGCAGTGTCTTTATCCAGTGCAAAGGGAGTGCACCCTCCTTAAGAAGTCCCTTTTCATATTCATGCCCAAAAAACAGACAGTTCAGAAACCACAAGCACCCAGTCCCAACACTTAAAAGTGCTCAGTCCTCACACTCAAGCTCTAAATATCTGGAATGTTAAAATGAATAAGAAATTAATTGAGAGATCACCTTACAGTGACTTTTTTCCTGAAACTATTGCTAGTTTCAAGTAAAATTGCAAGAACCTTTGTGGAAGGTGTCAGCACCACCTGACACATTGAAAATGGGTCAGACCTTCTGGGAAGTCTGTGGAGATTAGATTCTGGCTCATGTTAAATGCATAAGCTCCTGCAGGGTTCCACCTCTGTGAATAAATACATCAATCCTAAGTGTGGTCTAGGAAACATGGATCTAAATGCTCACACAGGTGTTCATCTATTACTTCAGAGAGGTCTGCAAGCAGAGAAAACATCTTCCCACACCATTATTTTGAACTGCAAAGGTCACTGAAGGCCCCTATACATTGCTATGCCCACTCCCCTGGTGCATTGCACCATCTGCTCACCTATGAAAGTGAAGCTCACCTGCTTCACCTATCAATTATTCCTTATGAGTTCCTAAGGGGGTTGAAAGGACAAGGGGTAATGGTTTTAAGTTAGAAAGGAGTGGATTTAGATTAGAAATAAGGAGCAAGTTCTGTACCAGGAGAGTGGTGGAGCACTGGAACAGGTTGCCCAGGGAGGTGGTTGAGGCCCCATCTCTGGAGACATTCAAGGTGGGGCTTGACAGAGCTCTGAGCAACCTGATCTAGTTGAGTGAGGATGTCCCTGCTCTCAGCAGAGGGGTTGGACTAGATGACCTCTAGAGGTCCCTTCCAACCCAGACGTTTCTATGTAAATACAGCCATCATTGCAGAAACAGTCACTGCTGCTTCTTCTTGATAGCCTCCCTGGCTGTTGGTAGAATCCTGATTTTTGTTAGAACAACTGGGACATCGGCACAGGATTTATTGTGGCTTCGGATGGAAATACAAGATGAAGAACTACTTGGGACATGCTTTTCACAGAGAGTAAATTCATAATGGAAACTTGCAAAGGAAAGACTCAATAGCTCATTACTAAGTGCCTTCAGTTAACAAGGTTCACTGCTCCTCAATAAAATAACGAGTCTTTTCAGGTTTTTTTTAAATCATTAATAAGCATATTTTAAAGTTTACCAAGTTGTGTGCTTTCCTTTTGTGCTGACCAGATTTGGTTAAACACAAAACCAGATTAGTGTTACACAAGCAAAAATAGGATTAAACATGAAAACTCAAAAGAGCTTCCAAAAGGTCAAAAGAGTGGCCATCACTGACTTTCAGAGCAGAATCAGAAAACATAGGGCTCTCCTTGGGTCAGGCATCCCTACAAAACAAGAGAATAATGTTTTCTACTCCCACTGAATCATAGTCCATTACCAGCTGCTGCCCTCCCCAAAGGCCCCTGGGGAAATGGGATTATTTCCCCAATGGAATATGCTGTGTTGGCAGCCTGTGTCTTCATGTCACCTCTCCTGGACATCACATAGTGGGTCATATGCCCCAGAAGGAGGTATTATCACAAGAGGCTGAATGTTCAGACACTGAAAGAAACCTCCTCCTGCAAAGGAGACACCTGCTGCAGCAGCAGCACTGAACTTCTTGCCCACTGTAGGTTTACGCCTCAGCGTTATTCTGTTGTGGATTTTGCTTCAGCATAGTCTTTAAGCAAAGGTGCTCTGTGCAGTCTGCCCTTTGCTTGTACAAACTAATAGAGCGTTTGTGTGCTTGACATTTCATGTGGCATTACCACCCTATTCCACATTCCCAGCGACAATGGCAAAAGGGCAATCGATGCAGGCAAGGAGTGGGAAGCTCTGTTCCAAGAGGTTAGGCCTTTCAGCTGTCCAAACGTGCTTTGCCTAGTAAAGTAATAGTGAATTACACCGAGTTAATGAACTGGTAGAAAAATGAACTGATATCTGGGCTGCCTACATCCTTTTTACTTTTTTTTTTAAAATGTTTCCCAACTCAGAAAATGGGCCAAACTCATCAAGATTCATAATCTCTCTGAAACAACATAAACAACAGACAGGAGCATGAACTATGACTCAAAGTCGGTGGGAGTTCCTTCACCCATTTCTGTGGTCTTTCAATGGAGCACTAAATGATGAAGGTTGAGTTCAGTTCCAGTTATGATCTCTGTGAAAGACTAAGTAAAAGAACTGAACACCTGTTACAAGTCTTTAATGGCCACACAGTATGAAGTGGGGCTAGGGCAGAAGCCACATTCATTTCAGTGACTGATGATCTAATAAAATGAAAATTTGACTTACTTTGGATTGGTGGCTTCTCACATACTGCCAACCACACCGTGCTCCCAAGAGAGCCATCAGTTTGGCTGAGGACCATCTGGTTTCTGTGCACTCCTGCTCACAGCAGTGTCAAGGCTCTGGGGAAGATTGCAAAACACTGCTAGCCATAGTGTCTCCTATATCAAGCATTTAACTGATCACCCAGGACTTCAGCCTTTTCTAGATGCTTCAGTTCTGAGTGAACTTTGCCAACTGTTTGTCCAATCAGAGGCTGTGGGTTTGAACCTCAAACCATTAAGAGCTTGAGTCCTTTCTACTCATGAGGTACTTTTCTCTTGTGTAATAATGGAGCTCTCAAGACTGGTTTGAGATCTGACTACCCATTTAACCATTTCAGGAGGGATTAGGAGACAGAACAGGAGGGATTAGGAGACAGAACAGTGACAGCTTCCTGAGATTTTCAGGCCCAGAAGAAAAGGCCCCTTGCTCCTGCAACCAACAGTTCAGTCCCACCTTGGAGAGAATGGTACCCACACCAGTAATCACTACAGTTGCCACCTTCAGCTCCTACACTGTCTTTCATCCAGTACTGCCTACATCTGATAAGACATGACTACTGTATGACTATAAAAACAAACTCAAACCACTTTAGCATTCCTTATTTCTTTCCCTCCTAATGATTCTTTCATCCTGTTTGCTCCATTTAGAGTCTCAACATGATTTTTCCTGAACTGACATCATGCAAAAAAGCTAAGACTGTTTATCAGGGTGGAGGGGAGAAAAGGAAATCAAACAACTCCCCTTCTGCTTCATGCATCATTGCTGAACATTATGTTTAAAAAAAATCAGAATGACACTGGCTTTAGCATTAATGATATACACAGCAAAGAGAAGCCAATCTACTCCTCCATAGCTTCAAGATGCCAGCCCCATGGCACTGATGAGCTTGGATAACAAGGCCTGTAATTTTGCCTTAAACACTAGCTGGATGTTTCTTTGAAGTTCAAAATTAGCTTAAGACTATTGGTTTTCTTGTCAATGCTTCTGCTTCCTCTTTTTCTGCATTTCCTGGGACTATGCAAGAAATGAAATGCAAATTTACAGGGTACAATCTCCCTAGCTAATCCTTCACTGCTCATCAGGATAGGTTTTCCACTGCGCTTTTCCTCCCTGGCCTCCAAGACTCAAAACTAATCATCCGTATAAAGGCAGCTCCACCACGTGGCACTGCAGGGCTGTTCAGAGAGGTCAGCAATGAGAGATGTTCCACAGCTTTAAGTCGAATGTCACACACACAAAAACTCAGTAATACTGAACTGAAATGACCAAATCCTCCTGGCAGAGCTAAAAATAACAACAGATTAGAGCTCACATACTTCATCCATCTTCAAAGAACACAGTAGCTACTAAAGCAAAACCATCTTTTGCTGAAGGGACAAGGAGATGCAAGGTCACTCACCTCAAGAGCAGGTTACTCCACTGTTCAAATCCAACACTATATAGGACCAAATAACAATGACTCTTCATAAGTCATAGCAGGTTGGGATATGGCATGTCATGGTCCCAAAGGACACACTATCTCAGTTTCTTAAGGGCTCATCTTTATGTCATGGAAGCTGCTGGAACCTATGACTAGGGGCCATACAAAAAATAAAAAAACCCTTTGAATCTGAACTACGTCAAGACTCAAAAGACAAGGAAGAGATTTAAATCTCCAGGTCAGCTATAGCACCCTGGTTTCAAGCTTTGTTTACCATCCAAAGAGACCTTTCTTTTGAGGTTAAGATTCATCTCAAGATTTCTGAGCTTGATGTGCTGGATGTTGCACAGGGACAGCTAAACCTTGAAAACTCCTGCTTTGAGCACAGAGCTTGCAAAAGGGGTGAACAATATTTCAGTGTCACTGATCACAATACTTAACAAAACTACTCAAGTTTGAATACTATAACCTCAGCCCTGCTCTTTTTAGGCACATTTCAGCCAAGACTTAACAGACCTAACCAGAGCGCTACATTTTCACACCTAATCATAGATCACCTTCATCAGTACCTTTTTCCCAGCTGAAAGCAAGGAAGATTCCAGGGAGGATTGTTTTACCACCCAAAAATTCACAAAATAGTAAACTTTAATTAAAGAAGATCAAATTTTATGATCTTTCATTATAGAAGGGAAGAAAGGCCAGATGACAAAGGACAGCCAATATTTCAGGTTAAGGAAGGAAAATTCTAATACGTTCTTTGCCTCAAGCTGCACTATGTCACTGAACCCCTCCTTGTCTCAACACCTCCTCCTGAAAAAAGGGATAATATTTTGCTTTTGCTAGTTTTAGGAAAATGGACTTTGGAAGACAGACCAATGGAGTTCAATTCTGTGCTGCCATGGGGGCTACTCCAGAGGCTGCCCAACTAAGTGGGCTGGGAGGACAGCCCTTAATGGAGAAGGGAGAGGGGTAAATTCACAAAGCACAGCCTGCAGCAAAGTAATGACAGTGACAAAGCTCTTAACATGCTCTTTCTCCTGGCATGGAAGGAATAGCAGTCCCCCTCCTTGGAGAAAAGAGTATAAAATAATGTAGAAATTGAGGAGCAATTAGACAAAACACTCCTTCCTTTCTTTGGGAAGTCTGTGATGGAAGCTGCAGGCTATGAAAACACAAACTGGCTGTTAAAGGAAAAGTCAGTAATGGCGAGATGACAATTTGCCAGTTTCCAAAACCGCAGGGATGATGTTTTGTGTTAGGTGAGACACAGGAACAAGGAGACAATGACAGAGGCAGAAAAAATATCACCCAGCTCTTCAGGTATCCTAAAGCTCCAGTGCAAGAGTCAAAGCAATTACTTCCACAGCTTCACAAACCTTTGCGCCTCTCTGTTAATGTGTCAGACTTTGTTACAGTAGTTGTACCTTATTTTGCCCTGGGAAGAAAAAAAAATATTACAGTGCTTTGTTTAGAGAATAAGTAAGAATACTCTTTGATTTCTCTCTTTTCCTCTTCATCTTTCTGTTCTACTGTTTATGTTTTCTTCTGTGACCAGACATACTCCTGCATTGACATCTCCTACACCATATACCCTCTTCACTTCAGAGACCCACAGTGGTAGGGCAATATTTATTATCTTCAAAAGTGCCTTGCAGTATTATGGTAGATGATGCCAAAACACATTTATATCCATCAGGGGAAACTGAGGCATGGGATGGCTAACAGACCTGTCCAAGAAGGCTCAGGAGCCCAGAGGCAGCCTCTGTTTTCACCACACAGTAGCACAGACATCCCAGTTAGCTTGAAAGCATCCTTACAAATAGGATAGAAATTATTACCAATGAGCATATTTAAGTGCCACAGATCCAACTCAGTGGACCTCTGTACATTTTGTACATTTAAAACTGTATCAGTCCTTGAGGCCTTTTCAGCCTTTTCCTTCCATCTTCAGCTTTCCAGCCCTGCAGTACTGGAGCAGCTAAAACCAAGCTGTTCCTGTGGCACTCATCTACTCCAGACAGCAGTGTTGTTTTCTGTTAAAATAGGATGCTCATGACTAAAAGCAATAGAGTCACCACAGTTTAGAGTTGCCACAATTTCCCAGGGTTCTGCTGATCTCATGCACCTTTCTTGCCCACCACAGACAGGCGTAAAACCACCTCCCAGTATGGGTAGTGAGCAGCAGCCCAGCCAGCTGGACAGCTGCAGGAATGACACACCTCTCCATCAGATTCAGATCCTCTACCTACCCAATAGCTCGAACTTTTCCTTCTCCTGGATCAGGCTAAAGTCCATTCCCTCCTCACTATACATCCTCATTTCCTCACAAAATTCTCATTCCTTCCCTCTTGCCTTCAAGTACAGCACTGCTCTCAGCACTGGATGGTCCCAATAACTGAACCATCCTCTTCCATGTCCTTTCTTCAAACGTAAGTATTTCTCACAGTACGAGCCCTAATGCTTAAGCTTTACAGGTATGAACACTTGTGCTAAAGCAAGTTTTATGCTCAGGCACTCAAATATTAGCAGGCTAAAAATTTCCAGCCATAGAGCTATCCATCTGCAAACATTGTGCTCAAATACACTGTTCCAGATTCACGCTGCTGTGGTCACATATGGGGAAAGTGCAGCATCGCCAGCTGATGTACATAGTGAGTTGCCACAACATGAATTGCAAACAGCTTTAAGGAGTTGTTCAATTAACAATTTCAGGCCAAGAACTACAGACTGTCAAAAGTAAGCATGGAATAAATATGCAAATTTTGCAATTTCTTTGCAGATAGAAATGTAAGGAAAAGCTTAGAATACATTCTGTGTTATACTTATTTTCTCCTTTTTCCCTCACACATCTTCTCTCCTGTTGAGATATATAATTTGTGGTTTTGGTCCCTTCACCCTTCCAGAGTTCTCCCAAACTCCTGAAATTAGTTTCTTGCTGAACATCTACAATGCAATTTCATTTGGAGAATGTCCAGAGATTGAACTGAGCCATCTGGTTTCTAAGAGAAAAAGAAAATTATTTCTTTTATGCTTCTGTCTATGGTTTGTGGGTCGCCAAATTGAGATTATTCAGGCACAAAAACATTTAAGGATTTACTATTTTTAGAAGAAAAAACACAGATTTCTTTTTTAAGATAATTAACAAGCTAACATTAAAACAAATAAACAAAAGGAACAACTAAAGTCCAGCTGCAAACTTCAACAGATGGAGATGTTCCTCCAAGAGGAGCTGTCCACGCTTAGAAATACTGGTGACACTGCTCATCTAGGAGGAATGACAGGAGCTGCCATATCCACACCGTGGGTGCAGTGCAAGAATGACCATACTCATTGCTTGCAGCTGGCTGGGCTTGGAGCATCACTGGACATGGTGAAACCTGCACCACCCCTGCTAGCTGCATCCTCCTACTTCTCTACTAAAGGGGAGGAACATGCATGCAGCACGACCATATAAAACTTTGATAGAGTATCTAGGGGCCCTAGTCCTAGTCAAGATCATGCATACTACAAAGGATTCAAAATGGACTAAAAGAGACAGTCCACTCACTGTCCAAGTTACAGTCTATGCAGCAACCTTGATTTTCACAGGGCAGGAGGATGAGCCTGTCCATCAAACTATCTGTAAAGGACCAAAGCAGGATGGGGAAGAGAAAGGCTCATGGATTTGGAGCTTTTTCTTTCAATACAGTCAAAGGTTTTAATCTAAATCCTTAGTTCTCCATTGGGAAAATGTGAGTCCCCAGTGTCTGTCTCTCTTGCTCTGCAGCCAGTGTCAGCCTGGGGTTCCCCAGCAACAGCTCTGGGTGTCTCCATACCCAGTTACAAGACCAGGTCTTTAAAATCCAGGACCACTGTCCAAAACCAGGACAAAAGGCCACTGGCCTTTGGCCAAGCAGGAGCAGGGAGACAGCCTGTGGAGATAGTGTGTCATCAGCACAGAGAGCCAAAAAGCCACAGCTAACCATTTCCCACAGCACCCACACTTTCCTTGAGGACACCCACAAGCAAGTGCCCCACAGCAGCACTCGATGCAAGGCAAAGGCTTGCCCTAGGCTTGGCCACTGCAGTCAAACACATTTCTGGGAGACAGAGCTTTCTGTTCCTGTTTCCCAAAAGGATATTTAATGTGCTGGAAAGCTTCGTTCTTTGCAATAGAGCCAAAAACAAGAGCACAGGACTGAGACACGGTCCTGCTCAGAGCTGCTCCTGGATGCGATTGCAGCTGTCAAGAAGCATCAGAGCAGGACGACGTCAAGGCTGGGGGCATTTCACAATGCACCCCTTCACGCGGGGAGCACGGCCCTGGCAGACAAACCCGCAGGTCTTCCGTGCCCCGAGATGTACTGCCACATATCTAGTGCCCAAAAAAAATCACTCTCCCAGGCAAGGAGAAATCCCAATTCATCATGCAAATAGTGGAAAGAAGGAAAAAATAAGGAGAAAAAAAAAACAAAACCAAAAAAAACAATCACAGAGAAGAGCAAAAAGCAGCTGCAGAGAACAAAGCAGAGCAGTGATCAGTGTTACCATACAATTCCCTCAAACAGAACGAGGATGGGTAACAAACTGTAAATAAACAGCAAAACATGCCATTTACAATGACGGTTCATAGTGAAGAGACAGACGTTTGCCCACAAGCACATGCGCACACATGAAGGCAGCGCCACACACAAACACCTGGGTACAGAACCCAACCTCAGCTCTGTCAGTAAATATAAAGGTATGCTTGCAAATATAGAAAGGTGGGAATAAAACCATAAAACAGCCCAGCTGAACACAAAAAAGGTTTGGGTTCGTGTTTTGGTTTTTTGGTTTTTTTTTTTTTTGTGGTGATGGGCATGTCCTAGCTAATAGAAAAAATACAAAACAAAACAGTACTTCAAACACAAGGCTGAGTCTCCAATAAATTTCTAGGGGCTAGAAAGTTCCGCAAAAAATTCCTAGCAGATATCTTCTTGCAACATCATAGCTTGAAAACCTTCAGCAAAGATCAACGATGGAAAAAATATTTAATAGAATTAAATAAATAGAATTAAAAATGCTCTAACAGTGTTTGGAAAGCAGTGAATTTCTTACAGCTGTATGAAAACACTCATGGCTAGTCAAGCTCATACGCCTCAGTTAGCACTTTGTTCACTCCTTAATGACTAATAAATAGTAATTAATGAGTTCCACTCTATGTATTACCTCCTTCCCCTCTCATTATTATTATTTATAGGTTATGCCCATTAAAAACAGCTAACTAAGCACTTGTAAAGCACATCCCTTCTTCAACTGATAGGTGGAAAGCAGTAAAATATAAATATGTATTAGCGCCCTAATCAAAACAGAGATGATAGCAATGCTTACATCCAGGAAAAGGCTGTTTCAGAGGGGTTATCTGACAGCCATAAAAACCACAAGGTCAGAACTGCTGGGTGCACATGTAATATACTGTACAAAGGAACTATACATTATCCTGCATGTTTCCCTTGCACATCTTGCCTGGGGCAGGCTCTGTGCTGCAGGCAAGTGGCTGCATCCAAGTTTGCAGTGAGGCACAGCAATGAGTTGGTGCTTGCTGGCAGTACCTCCAGGCTCCTGCTGCAAAGAACTGGCTCAGTGGCTGCCTGCCCGCCCTCTGTGTGCTCTGGTGCATCCATCGCTGCTCTCCTTCCAGGCTGAGCCAATGTGCACTGAAACAGCACAGAGCTGTTACCAAATTTTTGAGACCAAAACTGAGCACCCATAAATCTGCTCCTTATCAGCACTTGCTCACAGCCCTGCTGCTCAGGATCAGCCTGGAGGCACTACTTCAGTAACATCAGTGATGCTGTTGGGCACAAGTCATCCAGGAATAGATGGACTCACCCTGATTACTCTCACATTTACCTCCTCCACTTTGCATTCCTTTCAGACAGTGCCAGTCCCAAAGCCAGCCCAGACATAGAATGCATGTATTCAGATTTGATATTACTACAGTGGCAGTGTGAAAGTTTTCATGCCATTAAAACTGCCCTGCTGATCTTGGTATCACTTTATATGCTACAGCCACACTAATAAAAGAATGGCAAAGTAATGTTATCAGGGTAATGTACATATCCCCTCCCCAGCACTTGTGCAGTATCCAGATCCTAAGAGCCTGCAGAAGGGGAGGTGACACTCTGCCCAAAAGTAACACCATGCAACTCCACTCCTGCACCTGAATCTGTACAAGACAGAAGAGAAAAGGGGTCAGCAAGCTTTACAGCTTAAACTAAAGCTAGGACAAACACGGAGGAGAAACCATCAAGTTGTGCAGCAGGAGATTATGTGACTCTTCCTTGGTGACGTGCTTGAAGACAAGCGTCCTTGCATCTCGTTCCTTCTGCTCAGTGGAAGGAGGAGACTCTGCCAGATCCTATCACAGGAAGCTCACCATGAATATCAACAGGAGCCAGCCTAGGGACCAGATGTGAAGCTCAGAGCTTACCAGTCCAAAGACCACACTGGGTCAGGGTGGCAAAAAGAAAATCTAAGGAACATGTCCCTGAAACCAAATCCATCCTTTCATTCTTGAAAGGCAGGCAGTTTCTTGCTTTTACTTTTTGATTTACCCACTTCTGAAGTGTGGCCAAAATTCAAATACCATGTCCTCCCATTCAGTGGGTGTATCTCCACCATCAGCTCCCCTGTGTCCTGCTCCTTGCCTTGCAAGAAGGCATTTACAAGCAAGATAGGTAGAACCTCATGAGGAACCTGAACATAAGTCTATGGGACCTGACAAGATGCATCCCAGAGTTCTGAGTGAACTGGCAGATGTAGTTGCCAAGCCACTCTCAACAATATTTGAGAAGTCCTGGCAGTCAGGTGAAGTCCCTAGTGATTGGAAGAAGGGACATGTTACACCTATATTCAAAA
>JAAGNO010010510.1:95766-143743 GCA_033439905.1 Ceryle rudis
GCCAAAAGCAACAACTTCAATTCTTCTCCACGTGCCTTAACCACAAAAAAACCTTTCTTTAAAAAAAAAAAAGAAAAGAAAAAAGAAAAAAAAAAGAGGGAGAGAGACACACATGGACCACCACCTCTGCAAATGGTGACCCCGAGGCCTGATGACAGATCAGGTAGACCCATAAAGATGACCACCAGCACCAAAATGTAACCACAACAAAAAGCCATGCCATACAAGGCAGCAGCAGCAACTCCAAGTAGCAGAAGCCTCTCCACTTCCCCAGGTGACAAGTCTTCTCTCAGAAGCAGCACAGAAAAACTACTTGTTTTACCAGAAAACACCCCCTTTTCTTAAAAAAGTTCCAGAATTCATTTTGTTGACAGTTTCTCAAAGAAAGACTGAAGCTAGCATTTGGTTGGGGCCATTGGTTCCCCCCTCCCTCCCAAAACAATGGTCAGCCCCATAAAAGTCTCATCACTTCATTACTCCAGTACAGACTACAGGAGAAAAATTTCAATCAGACCAAAATTTCAATCTCACACCAGCTAGACACTCTCCCTCCAGTACCAGCAGCTCCACATCGTGATCTTCAGTACCCTTGGGGAACGAGGGCATTTTCCAAGAAGTGTGTCGGATATGGTGCAGTCTAGGAGATTTTCCTTTTGGTGTTTCTGGAGACTGAGTATAACTGAGACAATGTGAACAGCAGCCACATCTCCCCATGGACACACCAGCGAAGGGGTTAACAGTGGCCCACAGCAGTGCAGAATGAGTGTCCTCATTAACTCTGCTGTTAATGAGGACAGCTGCAATCCTAATAGCAATAAATCCCAGTGAAACAGACGGGGCAGCAGAGAAATGAAACAATCTTCCCACTTCTCGGGAGCCAGTTCTTCCCTGCAATCTGAATGCATTTTACTTCAATGATGCCATCACCCCTTCTCCCCATCACTGAGGGTCTTCTCACATCATCCCATTTAGAGGAAACTCAAAAGCTCTGGGGTCAAATGCCACCTTTATTTTGCTTTACAGAAACAAAAATGCAATGTGCCTGATCTCCACCACTCGCGCCAACCCTGCAGATCCACTTGCATTTGGGTCCAGTGGTTTATATCAGCAGAGTCAGATGATATTTTCAAACCTCCACAGTGGATGAAAGCTCCTGCTCTGAGGCATACACAGAAGCAAGAGCAAATGCACTCAGCACAGACACATACCCCGAAATTAGGCCTTTTTTAAGGCTGGTCAAAAATTTTCCATTTTTTTCTCCTAAATAAGGCCATTCTTTTCCCTAAATATCTGTCTACCACCCATGAGCAAAAAGTCGCTTTCATTTGAAAGAAAAAAAAAAAACAAAATGAAACCAAACAAAACCAAACAACAATCCACCAAATTTTTATTTAGGCTCATGAAATATTAAAAAAATAAGTGGACTGCTTCTATGGAAAATACCAACCAAGCCATATCTCAACCCCATCTTCCACTGTCATTTTCTTTTGGAACTGTATTTCCATCCAGCTCTAGTCATTTTGTCCCTGTCAGGTCAGATTGGATCAGCTCAATGAGTGCTGCTTTTATTTGTGGTCATGTTTGAAACTGATAAATCAGGCCAGACACCAATGGAAAAATCCCAATCAAGTGAGTGTCTAGGAAGAAAAGCGCCTGTTATTGCAGGGCAGCAGCACTTGAACAGATTAGCAGGTTTCTTGCTTCTCACGCACAACAGTGGATGTTTCTTTATTGAAGTGGGAGCAGTGGGGTGTCATATTAGCCTTGGGAGGGAGAGGTCTTCAGCACTCCACCACAGGAATGATGAACAGCCACAAATTAGAGAAGAGTTTGCCAGCCCCACTATTGGGTGCAACTCAGAAAGTTATCAGATCTTCACAAGGGAGCAAATCTTATTTAGCCTTGCTCTCTTACCACTTGGGACAATTCTGTGCCTTAGAGTCCATAACCCATGATCAGAGCAAGGACTAGTACAGTCCCCACCCTCCTGGCCAAGCCCAGCATTGGTACCAGTTACCATATGCTTCTCTTCAGAGTCAGGAACAATCCCAGGGAGTAATGGTGGCAGCATGCCAAAACAGGTACTTGACTTCAGTTATCTCCAGCATAGGTCCCCAATCAACAGCGCATTACATGACCTTAAACAGCACATCATTGGAAGACACTAACTCTGCTGTAACACTGACCCCTGACTGGACTGGGGGAAGCTGATCAGCCCCAACGTAAGTCCTCCAAAAGGCACTAGAGATTATCCACCTGTAGCCACGCAGGCTAGCAACACAAAATCCAGGTTTACCTTTGCACCCTAAAGCGTATCCACAGCTGAACCAGGTATGTCCAGAGTCCCTGGAGAGTTCCATGGCTCACAGGGGAAGAACAGTCCCACCTTCAAGGCTGTGGACCAGAGATCTCAGCAAGCAGGATGTTTGCTCCTTTAGTGATCCATCTTCTCCTTCAGTAAAGCAGGGATGACACTACAGGTTGCTGTGTGGTCCCACAGCACTTCCCTAACACAAGACCATCCAATTAGGGACCCAATATGCACATCCAATACCTACAACATGATTCTGACCCATCAGGAGCAACCAGGGACTACTGTTACATGAGGAACAACTGCAGTACATTGGTCATCACCACACCTGAGTAATCGCTGCAGTTACTCCATCACAGGCTGAGCCACAGCAAACTAAAGCAATCCTTAACAGACTGCATCTCTCTCCATGGAAAGCACAATGCTCGTTATGGAGCAAGGTCCCTGTGGCTCTATGTGTGAGAGGGATGATGATGGGAATGAGAAATGTTTTTGCTTGATGACTGCAGTACTCTTATCAAATAGCCTCTTGTCCCTAGTCATTCTATACTCAATCAAATTAAGAGACAATGGAAAGAAAAACAACCATACAGCAAAAATAGCATTTTTCCAGTGAACACAATACAGACTCAATCTGTAGAACTCAACAGTGTCCAACACTACAGAGTGAAAAGCTTAGCAGAGATTCTTTCAAAAATCTCAGTGTTTCAAATAGGAGATTTTTTAATCTGCTTTCTGATGCCTGGGACAGAAAAATCTCATCAGGCTCTCAATGAGGCTACAGAGCACTCGGTGGTCACTAACTGGCATGAGGCTGACACTCCCTCTGCAATGTGTAAAACGAAATATGAGGTGCTTTTTAAGACCTCTGCAACTCCATATAGAAAGAGTTTTCAAGCTCTTCCAGACATGACCTGACCAGCTAGCCCATGAGTCCACAGCACTCTGATATATCACCCTGTGTGCACTCCCAGCGTTAAAAACGCAAAACACATTTCCTAACCCAATGTGACTTCAGAGGGCTGAGCTTCATGCTATTTCTGGAAACATGCCTCGAGCAACACTTTCATTAATCTACAGCTGTTTGAGCAAATTATTAAGACTACAAAGCTACAGATCTTTTCCCTTTAAATCAGACATAATTGTAAGTGAATATTTCTTATGGGCTTTGAAAATCTGCTCCTGGAGCAGGAAATGTGTAACAGCCACTCCAAGTACAATTTTATGGCTGGATTTTAAACATTATAGACACCCTACATGCAACATAACTGGAGCATCAGCCTTAGATGCTCAGCAGATGGTCTTGTCTGCACTTTTGCACTTGAACACTCATTGTAAAGCACTCCAGCCAGGTCTAAATACCACCAGGCTCACCTCCAGAGTCTTCCCTTTTATCAAAGATGCTCATGTTCATATTCATGAGACAATACACTGACAAGCTCAACAATCCCTCTGTCTTGGGGCTGGTTTATACCATACTTTGTTCTTCTTTTCCAAACACAGCAGTCTCCTCAGGGCAAAAATTATCCCTTATTACATTTTAATGTAACACTTGACACAAGAGAGGCTTAATTTGTTTGAAATTTCCAGGCATCTCAATGAAAAGAATAGTCTAGAGACTCTTTCACAGTGGCACCAGGCTCTCTGTGGAGCAGATAAGAAGTTACACCCAGGGAACCCAGGAACCCACCCCAAAAGCAGAAAGCCTTTCTGTCTCAGCTAAGGGCAACAACCAGTTCCTGGAGAATAAGAACCCTGATGTTCTACAATTCACCTTAACTCTGAAGCACCCTGCATCACCCCAGTCTAAAGAGACCTGGTTCTAATAAGCTTCATAACACCCGTTCCAGAGAGCTAGGAGGACAGGAACCTCCAGGGGGAGTTCAAGCTGAAAGTGACACCAGCTCCATCCTGCAGATCCCTTTACTCCTTGTACCTCTGCTGCAACCTCACCTGCTACCCACACCATCCAAGTCTTGTCACCTTACATACAAAATATTGTGTTTCA
The DNA here is from genome assembly GCA_033439905.1 of Ceryle rudis. Taxonomy (NCBI): domain Eukaryota; kingdom Metazoa; phylum Chordata; class Aves; order Coraciiformes; family Cerylidae; genus Ceryle; species Ceryle rudis. The sequence goes on from JAAGNO010010510.1 coordinate 100,086, forward strand.
CCTAAAGGAACACTACTCCTTATACCTGTATCGGACCCCTCACAGCCTAATCCCCTTTTCTTTTCCTGCTTTGCACACAGTTCTTCTTTGCCTGGGGTGACTTTAATCTCTCCCACGTGATGTCACACATAGGTAGTAATCCTTGCTCTCCCTTGTCAAGCACTGTGGGTGTAATCTTCCTTTCCACATTTCTAAGGAGCTGCAGTCTCCCTCCTGCACTCTCGCCTTTCCCTCTCCTCCCACAGTCACATGTGGTCATGGATGCTCATGCTGAAGGGCTCAGAGACAGGCACACCACTCTCAGATGGGCATGTGGCATGTCTACCCTTTCCAGGGCACTTGCTAGAGTTCACTGCAAGCCCACAGATGTGTTTAGCTCATGCTTAAATTCACAGTCAACCTCTCCCAAAGAAAGCCGAGATTCTGTGAACTGCATTTGCTTAAAAACAAACAAACAAAATCTAAAAATTAACAGATCTTTGTTTTTAAAAGTACCATAATCATTTCCTCATGGTCCCAGACTGACTGCTGGGTGCTGCAGCTGCTGCTCTGCAGAAGCCATCCTAGCTGCTCCCTTGGCCATTGGGAGCGCCTGGGAGCAACAAGGCACCAACAGTATTTCTGTGGGGATGGATATGCTTTCTCAGTTTTTTTAATTCTTTTTATCCCTGCTGCTTGTTCTATCAGAAGTTTTTCCTCACTATGTTGTTTCAGCTTGGCAAGCTGCTTACCATCTCAGACCACTGATCAATACAGCTGCATCTACACAGCTCTTCCACAGTACCCTTCACGCAAGGGCTGAAGACACATTGTGACACACCCTCTGAGGGCTGACTTGACTTTGATGATGTGGGTACAATTCTCTCCCTGCTCTTTCGCAAGCCCAGTTGACTAATGAAGGATATTACATTCTCAGCAAGGGTTTTGTGCTTTCTGTTTCCTATCCGATCCAACTGCTTGCTGCTTAATGAACTGGTTGAAAAATATGCCAATGGAGACCTTGATCCAAGCTTCACCAAATTTAGTGAAGTCGTATCAGCAGAGATTTTGACCCACAGCTAACAAATATCCTAATAGCCAAGAAAAGTAAGGTATTTATTCTGATTCCATCTATGTTACCTCAAATCCAGATTGTTTCCACTGGATTAATTCTGTAAGGTGGAGGGGAAAAAAATGCTCTTGGTGTTTTCTACAGCCAGTTTCAATCAGGCAGGGGAGAACGTATGTCCCTTCTCACAAAGGATAGTATTCTCATAACCTTACTAATCCTTTGAGCTCCCCAATGTCACTGGTTGTTGTGTGGGCAAACACAACTGAGTCCTCAAGCCATGCATGTTGCCAGTGGTAGAACAGTCCATCTCTGCCATCGCTCTGATCATCTCATACACTACTGAACAGGACCAATAGGGTGCAAAGATAAAGGGCAGGTCTGGACTTAAGACACCTGACATCAATGACAGCCATTCCCTTGCTATGCTCATACAAGAATATCTCTCACGCTTTAACATTTTTGATTGAAACAAAATGCATGAGGCCAAGGGGAACCCATATAACTTCCGTTCTCATTACCACCCTCTCTGCCTGGGCTCAAAATGATGCATTTCCCCAGCCAGCCTCCCAGTCCTGCAGTGCAAAGGATTTAAGGCTTCTAGTAACATCCCTCATTGCTCATCTCTCACCCTCCTGTTTGAGAGATCTGTTTGTCCCAAGTTTAGCAAGCCACCAAGATAGGCCAACATCAGTATCATCCCATTAAATTAGTTCCTTCAGATGAGGCTTTCATTGCTAAACTCCTGTGACTATGTGAGCACAGAGATAAGGTTGGTAGGATCTAGCCAAAATCTCAGTCAAGTTAAAGATTCTTGCCACTTATTTTTCCTGTAGATAACCATAAACAAAGGCCAAACATTTTCAGATGCACCTTGCTGAAGAAGCAGGACCTTTTTTGACAGATGGCCTTTTCACACTTGATTAAGAACATTGAACAGCACCTGGATGCTCTGAATGAGGAAAATAAGCAGCAATTAGATGTTAATGAAACCCTTTAGGATGAGAGGGAATGAAGATGCAAGCAGAATACCCTCACAGGTAAGCACCACACAACAGGCAATCATGAATATAATCTCCTTGGATATAATGGCTCTTTCCATTACTCCTCCCTCCCCACTTATTGGCTGCTGGTGGTGAGGAAGATTGGCTAAAAGATTCCTCTACAGTAGAGCTCAGAGAATTTTTCATTATCCTGAATCTTCACCCTTGATCCCTTTAGCATTGCAAATCAGAGCCACAGCCCTTAAAGATGCATTCACTGCGTTTTGTTTTTTTTTTTTTAAACCCCCCAAACCTGACTAGAAGGATTATTAGCAAGGCCAACTTGTAGGATTATTAGCAAGGCCAACTTGTACCGCCTGGGCCTGAATTGATCCATACACCTGCAGAATGAAAGACCAACTCTGAGACCCTAACTTACACATTATTTTTTATCTTTTTCCTCCTCCATCTGCCCGTTCCCCCACACTGCACTGATGGCTGCACTAAGCATATAGCAAGAAGGAAAATTCAAAGTAACTTCCCAGTCCCAGCAGTAGTTTCTTCACTGCAAGATTCAGGGTATAAAAATCTGCAGCCTGCACCTTCTCTCTCTTATTTTACCTGCTGCATCCAATGCACCTCCTATCTCCCTGTATGTCACTGACTCTGTCATCCTTCTTCCACGAGAGCCTCCTCACAGCCACTCAACTACTATTTAAAAGCAAGAATTTCACATGTGGTACCAGATATGTCTCCCCAAGCAGAGCGCTGAGGTTATGTGGACTCCAAACATATCCCCTGCCTGCAATGTGGCCCATTAAGAAATCAAACAGGATTAACAGCTCTGCAGTGTCTCCCAGGCTTGTCTGAACCCTTGGTCCCCCTCAGGATTGTTCTGCTCAAACCCTTAATCACTTCTGGCTAGACACTCCTCTCTTCATGCTGGGGGAGAGAGGGTTTAAGGCAGCCTTTTCTTCTAGTGAAGCAAAAGTACCATTGTTTCAGACAAGTTTTGCCAGCCTCCTGAAAAATGTTATTTTGATCCTCCCTGAGCCTGTACATGCAGCTCTAAAACTATGCATGCCTAAAGAGAACTCATTCATCCACCTTGGAAAAAGGGGTTGCCTGCCTTCCTCAGTGTCCTGGCTTTTTCAAACCTGATTTCTCTTTCTGGTACATTTCTCAAAAGCCTGACACATCCTCTACATGTCCCTAATAGGCACAGCCACTTTATATGTCCCGGGGAAATGTTCTTCTAATTTCCCAAAATATAGCCATCAGCAGAGATGTTCTCTGAAACACAGACAGGCACAACATACTGTCCACTGTGCTTTTATGAATTACAGTCTCACTGGGGAATGGGGCTTAATGTATTATTTCATTCCACTAGGACAGTTGGATCATGACTAAGCAGCCCCAGCTATATTACCAATATTATTAGTAAAAGAGTATTACCATTTAAAGTGGCCACTGGCACCAGCAGCGTGGGAAGGAGCCCAGTTAATATTATAAGGATTGTAAAAAGTGGTTTGGGAAGAGATTAGTCGTGGCTAAACATCAGACAACTCAAAGGATGAAGGAAGACTCAAGCTGAAGAGTATTATAATTAGTTGTAAATTATCCTAACTGGTTAAATTTGGATTATCTCTACAAGTTTCGCTTTAGTTAAGGTCGTCCCCCTCCTGCAACTCTGAAGAAAAAGAAGTCCCATGATCTTAAAGTGAACAAACAATAGAGTACTGCTTTAGTTGTTGGTACCAGGAGAAATAGCATTTGTCAAACACTCATTTATCTTCCTTCTCCTCACACAGATACAGCGAGACCATAGAGGGGAATGTAAGTGGATTCAAACTTCCCCCTCCTGTACCATCCAGCCTTGTTCCCCAGGCTGTACTCGTGAAGCCACCATCCTCTCCCCTCTCCTGCAAAACACTGACACAACCTGAAGGCCTAGAAGATCTAAGTCTTAAGACTCCTGGGGCCATGCTCAGGGACCTGCATAAGTCCCGAGTGTCTCATTAACTCTCTTGCTAGTCCAAAGGGAAGCAAGAAGTGAAACAAATCACATGCCTGCCCATGCTCTAACTTGGCTATTATTTAGTCAGGTATCAGGTTATCTGTTATATATTCTTTATGTACCGTGAATATTTACTACTGATGGGAAGAAATACATTACCTGTTGTCTACATCTATCTCCCCATGTTAAACCATCCCCTTGCCCTTTGGCAGCAAGTGACTTTCCCATGCTGCTACTGCAATTCTTCATCCCCTAGTGACTTTCTAAGTCCATGTTCCCCACATGCTCTGATGAGTGATAACTGGAAAAAAAGCTCCTGCTTTTCCTGGAGACATTTTTTGGGGCTTTCTCAGGAGGGTGCAGGTCATACATGGCACAAGCAGCACCACAAGCCCACTCAGATATCTTGAGGCGGTCATCCTTTGGTTTCCACATCTTTTGTTTGAAGCCCATGAAAGAGGCCGAGGAGTCCTAATCCAAGGATGGAAACCCAGGTACACATCCTGCAGAAAATGGCTCAAACAGCTGCCAGTCTTGGCCTCAACTCTGGCCACAGCCTGATGTATTATAGCTGTTCCTCTGCAACAAGAGCCAGGACTGGTTCTCTGTTGGAGAAAATATAACAATAATTGGGGACTTATGGCTTTTCTTCCAATACAATTGGAGCTGTAATCTTGGGCAGCACCCAGGACAAATCATGTCCCTGCTAGTTTAAGCCTCCTTGATTCCCTAAATTATTGCATTCAGCTACATACCACCTTACAGACCACCAAGCAATGCAGCACTTGCTACTGATGGCTAAAATCCTGCTCGGTAGCCAGTGGCAAGCACTGACAGCCTCTGTACCATGCAAAGCTATTGCTTAAGGCCATGCACATGGTTCTCCACTTCATTACAGCTCCTAAACCTTGCTGCGTTTGAAAAGCACGTTGAAACCTGACTGTCACAATTCAGAAGCAGTCATCAAAAGCTGTCCAGACAGAAGAGCAGAGACGTTTTGTTTGCTTAATTAAAACTGGCTTCATAATGGAAGTTATCATGGTTCATATCAAACAGCAATTAAGAAAGCAGGATGTGACTGCTGGCTTTGCTCAAAACATGAGCTAAGCCTTTTCTGGACTCCAGCAAATCCAAATAATGATGACTTAGCCCGGTGTGGAGTTAGCAGCTCAGCACTGTCAGTCTAATTTTATCACAAGTCTCAACATATTTACATTTTCTCTGTAGTCCTAAATTTGTGCAAATACAAGATAACCTTCTAGTTTTGTGAAGGAAGTGACAGATAATCTTGAAAACATGACCCAAGTGCTTACAAAAAGTTTTGAAACCACTGGCAAATATAAACAGAAACTTTTTTTTTTTTCTTTTCTTTAATTCTCTTCATTTTTAATCCTGTCTCTTTGAGTTTTTAAGTTCTCCAGCCATGAGTTTTGAACTGGCAGCCCAGGGAACGGTGATGGACAAAGAGTGAGAAGGGCAGGAGCCTGGCACTCCCCACTAACTCTATTAGCAAGGACTTCAGCCTAAGCCAAGGTAATCGCCAAAGCCACTTAGAAGCCCCCAGAACTAAGCTGGATTTACACCAGGTAAAATGCAGCCATGGGGACTTACATACCCATCTGTGCAATTACACAACCCTCTGCTCAGCCTCTCTGAAAGGACCAACTGGCAATGCTTATCACCGGGAAACGATGCCCTCAGTGATCCACTCGCACGGCTCAATACATGATCTGTTCAATACGCAATCCATTCAATACAGCTCAAGAGGTATTTTTCTCAGTTCACTGGCCTCTGCAAGCTGTGCTGGGAGCACTCTATTTTCCATTATAAGACTGTCTTTTCTTGCTTAAACCTCCACCAAATTTGAATGGATTGGGATGACATATTTCATGTCAGGTGTTTGCCTCAGGCTATCATACACTTGCACTTACATATCTGCGTATTGATATAATCTGGGAGGAAGGGTGAGATTTCATGTGAAGCAGTTCAGCTGTTCCTGAGGCTAGTGATAAGAGGGCTGAGTCCAACCATGTCCTACATGTGTTCTTCCCACACCAAACACGTCCAGTCCTGTTCTCTTGAGACATCAGCAACTTCAACTTTGTACCAGCATACTTCAAGTCACTTTGTCCTCCAACTGTGACATTACAGTGCAGTGCTTTGGACACCACCTATATAGAGCATTCGCTCTATCCCAAGAGCTAGTTGACTAGCCATAATTTTGAGGAGCAATTTGGAACCTAATTTCTATCAGCAGCTGAAAGCAGAGACAAATCTCTGGATTTGCATTCCATGACCAAGCTGAAATGCAAAAGCGTTGCAGCTGAGGCACAATACTGGTGACAGACTGCAGATCCTTCCTTGTAAAGGATGGGAAGGAAGGACAGCCCAGAGGTGTAAAATCCTTTGCTAAAACGTAATTTGGGCTTCCACAGGTTAGGGTCATCTGGGACACACAAGAAGCTCTCAAAGAAGATTAAGTAACCCATAGTCTAACCCTCACCCTAGGAGTTAATAACAGAGACAAATTCTTTTTCCTTCCTGTACAACTGGTCATATGCCTCCATTGACAGCGCCATCAGCACCTGTCCACTGCTACAGGAACACTATTTGTTGCTGCTCAATAACAGGAATCAAATTTAAGGAATCTTAAAAAACATTACATGTAAATTTTTATTTTTTTTTTTTTAAATCATCGTTATAGCTGATGGAATCAAAGCAACTCTCTCTTCCACAGTTTCAATCATCGACCCAGGGTGCACATTCATCTAAAAATGTAGTCTTTTGCAAGCTGGGAAGAGGAAAGCGATTACTTCCATAGCCATCTTCATGTCACAGGAGGATCCCCTCTAGGAGTCTGATCATGTTCACAGATCCTCTGGAAAGGGTCCAATTTTACATGCAATTATACCTGAATGGGTGGAGGTGTTCTCGTAATGATGTTCTCACACCAGAGACTTCTCATTTTTCACTGAGGGACACACACCAAAGAACATAAGAATCCAGGTGCCACTGATGTTAATTCAATCAACTTTGTAAAGTTTAAACAAGGATTTAAAACCTTCTCCAGGGCATCACAACTCCGCTTCTCATCTTCCTTTCATGCAGTTCCCAGGACACGTGGCAACACCTCCCCAGCTGTTTGTTACTTTCATTACATTAAACTGCAGCCCTAATAAAAAAGTATTTGTTCCCACCTTGCTTCTCTCTGCTGCCATTGGGACCCACCCTGTCTCCATGCACAAACACAAAGAATGAAGCAGACTTCAGACACGGATATTGAAAAGAGATAAGAGAAATTGCATAAAGAATTAGAAAAAGCAGGCAATAGCTTTTGACGTGATCAGACTGGAAATCAAAATCTTGTGCTTTTAAATGACCTGGGTGCAGCAGCAGTTGCTCACATGGGACAGCCAGGAGCTGGACCAGCTGCAAGAATGCAGCCAAGGGTAAACGCAAGCAGATAAAAGTTTGACACTCTTCCAGTTTGGGCCAGGTAGTTTATCTCCACGTCTGCCACAATGGAAGGGCAAATGTGCTCACTCTTCTGCGTCAGTGGCCACTTGATGCCTAACCACAGCCCTCAGTCTCACCATCTTGTGCTTCTGGCAACATTTGCCAGTGCCCACTCCTCCCTCCAGATCACACGGTATTCTCCTTCACAGAGGCACACTCAGCCCTGCCACACGCAGTACAGTATCATACAGTGCCAAGGTGATTAATTAAGTTTGTTATTGAGTCTTGGTGGCTTGCTTTCAGGAGCTGCACTAATAGACAAAAGCAGCCATAAAAGATACCTGGTGTGAGCATACATTACAGTAGGAAAAAAAAAATAAATTCCAGCAGTCGGGAAATAACCAACGTAAACCACCCAGAAACAGAGATACAAACAGAAAAGGCAACTTCATGGAAGCTGAAGTGAAGACTCCCTGTGGATTGCAGAAGGCAATGAAAAAAGTAAACAGGAGACTGAGGCTTGCTTTGAACCTTATTTTCTCTTGTTGAGCTGCTGCTGACCTTTTTTCCTCCCAAATTGCAATCAAATATTCAACTACGTGCACAAAAGACACTGACTAAAGCATTCAGTGCAAATAATCAACAGGCAAACTAAGAAGTGTGGTCATGTACCACATTTCTATATCACAGCTCAAATAAAGCTTCAGCATTCAAAGAATCTATGTACTTACTGGGAATTGTTAGGACTTGCCAGTCTCATTATATTGTACTGTAAAGAAACACATCCCAGTTAATAGAAGAGAAGCAGAAAATACACATTCTGACTGCAGTCTCTGGTGGTGGAAAGAAGTTTCTGAGAGAACAAAGGGATTTCTACACAGCAGAGAGCAGAACCAAGTTTCTGCTCTTCTGTTTTTGCATTGTTAGCCTCTGTCTCAATGGCACTGCATGCACTCAGATATATACATAAAAAAAAAAAAGTGCTTAAAAACTCTATACTTTCCCAGGCCTTCAACTGTGTTGTGATAGGTGACAGCAGATTGGAATGAAGTGCTCTGGTAAAGTCAAAGGTCAGATGTGCCACTTGATACTTCTCAGGTCAACCAAAATACATAGTAGAATGAAAGGAAAAGGTTTAAAATAATTAGTGGGTGTCTCTCTTGATTCAACAAAGGGAAAAAAAGAGCATCTACATGCACCTTCAGGGAAGCTCATAACTTAGCTGCATTAAGGTCTCTGCTCCAAGGGATCACACCACCCTGACATTCCATATACGTCTTCCTACCTTCCCACTGGGGAATAGCAACTGTACCAGTTGCACATCTTCCTCCCACACACACTATCCAGCACTCCTCCTCTGGGTGCATGCTTCCAGGTCTTAATTCCATTCCTATCAGAAATAGTAATTATTAACCACATCAGGCAGAAGTCTTGCAAATATAAAGGAAGGTGCCTCACATTCTTCATCTTCCCTTCCTGTGTCAGAAATACAAAGTGACGAATGGAAGCAATCCTCTCACATTTTTCAAACCCTTCAAAATACACATGGGAAGCTCATCCATCATTCACTTTAAACAGCCAAAACAAATCGGTCTGAAACAAAGCAGCATAGGGGAGTCCATCGGATCTCTCCCAAATGCCAAAGCCCAGCAGTTTGAGGACAGCCCTGTAGGTGCTACCTGGCTGCATGTTTGGGGCATCTTGCAGCTTTGCAGGTCTCACTTTGCTGCATGGTAGGGCAGCAACTGTCCAGTGCAGATTGGAGCAGGGCTCACTGGCTTTGCAACCATAAACCGTGCATTAAGCAAGGCCATTTCATTATGGTATTATCAAATTCTATCACAAGCCTCTCCTCTGCTCCCTCCAAATATGTTAAAGAGGGTTGTACTTAACCATTAATTATGCTGAATTATGCTGAGGCTTTGCCTCCCTCATACGCTACACTTGAGCAGCCTGAGCACAGAGTCCTTTGATCAGAAAGCAGTAAGCTGAGCTGGAAACAGAGACTGCAATTCCTTGGGATCTCCTCTTAATACCCATCACCTACATCGTAAAAGCGGGCTGTATTCAGAGCCCATTTATACATAAATGACAGGGCTGAATTTCAGTTCATGATCTGGCTGCCTGTTCAAACAGTTTGTTTGAGGTCTGTTTAATCTTTTCTGTACCCAGTGCAAGGTTAAATAAGTGACATACCTCTACCATCTGACCCCTTGGGTATCTTACGGAAGATAACCTTTTCTCTAGGTACCAACATCCTTTGTCCAGTTGCTTATCTTCTCCCCACTGAAAAGGCCACAAGAGGTTGTACAGAGCTTACCAACACAAGGGGCCCGAGGCGCTGAACAAATGCATTACAGCAGGTCATGTTTCAGCTCCCCACTGAATTATATATGCAAATAAATCTGAGGGACACTTGAGCATAACATCCCCCAAACAGGTGTAATGTAGCCCTGTTCCACTCCTCCAGCCACAGAGAAGGAAGACTGCAGCAGAGTTGCTCCTTTGAAGGGGAGAAAAAAAAAAAAAAACAAACCAAAAAAAAACCAACAACAACAAAAACCAAAAAACAACACCCAAACAAACAACAGCCCCCCAAAAAATAAATCTCATATTGAAACACACCGATAGGACACCCCAATGCTCTTTAACTATAAATATTAAAATATTTTTTCATTATAATATTAGAGACAAACAAACACCAAAAAAAAAAACCCCAAACAATAATAACCACCAAAAACCAAAACACTGATATGCACACTACATGGTACAGTTAACCCAGCCATCTGCCACCCCAGCAGCAAACCTACACACATCCAATGGAAGACACAATTTTATCAGTCTTTGTTGCTGACATATTTTGAATATTCTCATCGTTAAAAATAAACTACAATAAGCTTTCATAAGAACAGCAGCACTAAAGGAATCTCCCACCACTGACTGCATTATCCCCAAGGTAATAGTGTAATAAAGAGGTTTTATGGGTTTTTTTAGTCATTATTGTTTTCTTTTTGAAAGGATTAAATTTTCAACTAAATGCTATTTTTATGGAAAAAAATAATTGCATCATTATTATTTCCACTTAAATACATTCTTGCAGAGCTTCAGGGCAGCTCAAGTTTTCTTCTCTCCTATTTTCTGAAATAGATCAACAGCACAGGTCCTACCTGTGCTGTTGAATACTGCACTGAGACAGAGCATCACTTCCTCTTGTTTTGTTTTTCATCAGAATTGCCTATGAAAAAAACTTTTTCTTTTTTTGTATTATTTCTGCTAGGTGATATAAAGAGAGCTTCTTTGTGCACCGATAAAGAACAATTAGAAAACTAGGAAGGACATGTTCAATGACAAAATCAAAGTCTTGAATGTTTGACATTTTCCACAGATATGCTGAAAAAAGAAATGAGCAACAAATCTGTCTTTCAGTTAAATATGAAACACTGAAATAGCAAGAATTCTCAGTAATGTTTTGCTTCCTTTGAAAAACCATTTCTCCTAGAAAAAAAGATTTTTGATGAAAACATTTTAACCAGACAAATAGCCTTTCCCTGAGATACAAGCCATGCAGTACATTAAAGGGGACAGACTCCTGGCTTTCTCACTGGGGTTTTCTACAATTTTCTTTTGCTTCATTTCAAACAAAGGTCAACATATAGAGAGAAATATTGGAGCTGCTCTCTGCATGTGAGAAAATGAAAAAGGAAAAAAAGCACAACAACTGTCAAGGTTCTGTCAGAACAATCAACGAATTAAACACCCTTCTGTGTCTGACAAGTGCCTACAGTCCTGGTCTGTGATCTGGGCTCCTGTGGGATACCCGCAAAAATATACAGCAAGTAATAATATCCCTACCAGAACAGTCCAAATCCTTTACTTCTGAATCTCTCTTGCAGATGAATAGTCAGCAGTGCAAAGAGTTAACTGCTGTCAACAAATGCCCTGTGCTTGCCACTGGGATGTCCCAAGTCCAGCAGCATCAGAGAAGCCAAAGTGTGGGCAGCATTGGCAAAAGCAACCACTTTTCTTGGCTCCCAGAGAAGGGCACAGGCAATCCCACATTCCTGGAGGAACTGGGAGATCTCAGTCAGCTCAGCGTCCTTCTCACTCTGCTTCTGCCATGATGTGCTATGTGCCTGTTCAAGGCAACAAGCCACGAAGCAGCACATGGAGACCTCGCAGGGGTTTGAATTTTGGGCAACACGCAGACAGATTTGTTTGCTCACGGTCAATTAAAATTTTAATCTGAAACTAAAACATCTCTGAATAAAAACATCATCAGTCTTCACAAGCCAGCCCCACTGAGCTGGCTTGAGCTGTCACCAGGTGGATCATTACCTGGTGCCTCTTCAACAAGCAGAGAAGCAAAGAGTTGAGGTGTCAAAGTTTGGAAGACTGATACGTGCTTCTTACATAAACTCAGCTTTAGACAAAATCCAATAATTAATTTCCACCCTGCAAACAGAGCTCTTTGCAATGCCATCCCACAAACTCGATACCATTGCTCCATTTAATTTCCTCTGTGCTGAGATGTCTCTTACTTTCTTCACCCCGCAGTTAATTACTATAATACATTCCCCAGTTCTGCAGGTTTGATTTAGATTTTTTCAAGCCACAACAAATCACAGTAAGTGCAATGCAGGCAGCTTCCTCAGGTCCAGTTCTCAACCACCAGCTTTTGAGATGTATCAAAACCCTCTGGGAATGTCTCCAAGCACTCTGCTGGGGCATTTACCCAAAAAACCCTCCTGCTCTCTCCAAAAAGCTGGAGCTCCTCCAGCACTGTTTATTCCCAAAGTCACAAACTACCTGACAGATAAATTACCAGCAAGAGACAGGCATAGCTGGGAACACAGGATGCACATCTGGCAAAGGTTAGGTGAGGAGCCCACTGACTTCCTACCACTTGCAGAAGCACAGTCAGGTCACAATGAGCCTTCCTCATTTTGTCATCTACATTGACAATTGTCCCACCACAAAGGGACACGAGTGCTCCAGCTGGGTCTGCAGCATTTCCAGCACCCGGCTCCACTGCCCAAGCCCTCAGGTTTGACACACTGCATTTGCAGTTGTAACCCCCCCTAGGAGGGGTGCTGACAGGCAGCACAGCTTTGCTGCTGCTGTGGCATTTTATCTTCTCCAGCCTAGCTTAGCGCAGTTTTCCCAGGTCTATGAGAACTCATGACTTGGGTCTGCCTGCAGCAGCTTCAGGGAGGATTAACCCTCCCGGCAGGATTCACCATTGCTGTGCCCTAAGGTCATCTCCGACCTGCAAGCAGTAACGGTTCACACTGATCCATTCAGGTGTTTCTTGTAATTTTGCAGATCCAGCAGTGATCAGCAGATTTAATATACTTACAAATGTGAAAAGGGAATTGCATTGCCTACCCTCTTGCCTGTAACTTCCCCCTTATGTCACCCACCAGGGAAAGGTGATCTTTCATGGAGGATTTCAGCTCAGCACTGACCCGACAAGACAGTGCCTGCCTTTTCTCAGCTCAGACTTTTTTCCTTATCCCTGCTCCTTGGCTCCCCTTCCAGTGCTACCTCTCCTTCCTGCACCGGCCACCATGTCCATCTCCCCAAGCTGTCTTACAAAGGCCTCCTCAACAACCCAAAGTTAGACAGAAAAAAGGTAACAAGTCCCACTTGTCCACAGAAGGGATGCTCTCAACATCCCTGGACATGACCATATTGCTTCCCAGTCTTGGGGTGGCAAGGAATCTCCACACAGCCCTCTATCCCAGAGAACAGACACATCCCAGGTTAGAATTCTTGCCCTCGTGCACATAAAGAAATGCAAAGTTCAGCCCAGTACAAGTACATCTGCTGGTTACACAAAAAAAACAGCCAAGTCCATCCTCTTCTTGCACCAAAACAAACCTGGGGTAACTCAGCCAGTGCCAAAAAGGCTTTTTTTTTTTTTCCCCCCCTCCAGTTTCTTACACTGGCTTGGCATATGCACAAATTCACCAAATTCAGCAGTTATTTCAGCACAAAGAGAAGAGGAGCAAACCCCAGATTCTATTTTTAAACAGGCAAAATACATCAGGATATGGGTCAGACTTTAAATCTGCTCCAAACCACCCAATTGTCTCAGCTTCCCAACCATAAATTAGAGACCTGACACTAGCACTTTTGCACTAAATTGAGGTGAGCCCATAGAAGCCAGAGAGAGAGAACACTGCTCTGTCCTGACAGCTCCCAAGCATTTCAGTACCATGCCCACAGTACTTCTGTGTAGCATGTACTTTGAAAGATAATCCAACAACTTTGTTTAGGGGTTAAATGTCCAGAATTTAATTAAACTCAATGCCAAGCAGCAAGGAACAATACCCAGAGAACAAACAGATAGTATCTCTCTTTTCTTTCTGTTATGCTGAAGAAAAATAAACCTGTTTTTTATTATTTTTGCACCAGAATTCCTGCAAAAGTGTGAGTATATATGAAACTATAAAAACAACTGATGTCTTTGCAGGAATGTAGTGCTTATTCTCGTATTTATGAAGCAACTCTTCTGTGGTTTCTGTAGGGCATAGGTAAACACAACTTGTATACATTTTTATATCTGCAGCACATAAGGGCCCATCGCCAGGGACACAAGCAGTTTGTGGAAGAGGCAAACTGTTTCCCCCAAAGGGAAGCGAAGCAGGGAGCAAGGATGCAGAAGCGTCCATGTGAACCGGGAGCAGCAATGCCCACAAAGGCAGGTGATGCTCCCAGCATGACACACAGCTGCGACCCAGCAGTGTGGAGACCAAAACTCTGAGCCACCTCTGAGTTTTCCATCTAGGAAGAGAGGTTACTGCACAGCACAGCTGCCTGTCTCAGCTTCTGCATGGTGTTAATAACTGCTAGCTATGTCAGGTAACTCCTGGGAATCTCCGCAGCATGGTGCTCCCGTCATACCTGGGATTTCCCTTTGCAGTGGTGCTTGCAGAGAAGGGAGTAACTCACTGCCAAGCACAGCCTCAGCTGGCATCCCTGGCCACAGCTCTACCAGGTGCAGCCTGGCAGCACAGCAGACACCCAGTAAACCCTTCTGATGGGGATGTCAATTGCTACAGATGCGCTCAGTAGCTGTGAGTCAGAGAAAAATTAATCAAGGGAATGGGTTTATTCAGACACAGTGAGAGGCAGTCCTTCCTGGCAAGAACAGGCAGCAAATACATCACCCCAACAGGGCACAAACTCTTCACCTTTTCCATCCAAGGCAGTCTCCAAGACATAACTATGCTGCATCTGGATATAAAAATCAATCAAAACAGATGGTTGAACTGCCAAATTAGCCACCAGAGGGAGTTATGGCAATACAACAACAACAACCAACAACACTTGACAATGAAAAAATAAAATTAAGTGCTGTATATATGGAGAAATGCATTCAAGCAAAGCACCTTTCCTTTTTCTCTGCATCAATCCCTCCAAGCCTGTAGATAGCAGCAGGAGAGCCATCCTGACTCACCACCTGTAGTCTGCAGTACAGGTTCACAGGGATAAGGTATCTACACAGCCATAGAGATGGTGGGCACTGCCACAGATGCACTAGTCTGCAAATAAACCCCTGCAAGTAGAAGTCTAGCTAATCAGGATGCCAGCATCACATTAAACTCAGAGTCTCTCCTTAGTGATCCTTTTAGGAAGAGATCTTTATCACAAACATGCCAAAAAAAAAAAAAAAAAAAAAAAAAAGAAGCTGATGCCACCAGGAAAGCACTGTGTTTAAGCAGCTCCTTGCTCTGGTACCATGCACTTCATCTACCTGGCCCTTCATCTTCATCTGAAGCAACAGCCACTCTCTTTTTCCTCATACTCCTGCTTTAATTCTCTGAACCATACTCAGCACAGAAGAAACCTGATCAGAGGCCCCTGGACACTACTGTGATAGGGATGATAAATAATTAGCGAAGGACAAAACAGAGGAAAAGTGTATTTCCCCCAAGCGTATCTATGAAACAACACTCAACAGTCCACATACAGTGCTGGTCTATATCATCTACCCCGTGACTGTCTATAATACCTACCCCACGATCTATCCCAGAATAGCTAGTTGCTGATTTGGAGTATAAAAACATTAAATAAAAAAATATAGATGACATTTTGTTTGCTTATTTACATTCCTAAGGGAAAAGCAAATGTATTCTAACAGCAATAAAAGAAACACATTATTTACATATTTATTTCAATTTGAATAATAAAAAGGGCAGATACCAGGCTGGAAGCAGACCATGGGTAACCCTTCTTGGGAAACATCAGCTCTGCTGAATAACTAAACCCAAGGCAATCCTGCCTGAGGCCAGGTGTCAGGGGACAGACACAGACCCTCCCCACAAGCCACTCCAACCAGGTACAGTAGGCAGGAAAGTGAGTAGGAAGGACAGGTGAATGGCTCCCAGGGGACATGGGCACCCTCAGAAGGATCTGGCCACTCCAAGGCTAGTGGGGGGACAGGCTGAGCCAGGATTTGGTGCACATGGCCAGTGAGGTCAGTCCCAGGGGCCCGTCTCATTAAAATGGCCATCAACATCCTCACAAAGCAAAGCACAGCTATGAACACAGCCTGGCGAGTTCCAGTGGAGCTGCTGATTCACGTCAAACTGATGGGGTTTGTACATTTGCAGAATATTTTCCCAGGTCAAAAAGCAATCTTTCATTGAAATAACCAAGTGACTCTGCAGCTCAATGGGTCAGACATTTTGCTGGAGATGGGGCATAATCGGGGTCAGGTCTGCTCTGTGCCTGGCCTGGAGCTGGCATCGGGAAGCAGCAGAAGGGACAGTCCAGCCTGGTTCCCATGCCCCACACAAATGCCCTCTTTCCAGAGGGGACACGCATCTCCTGTCTCAGTGGTTCAAGTTGTAACATGCTGTGAAGGTTCCCAATTGTAATTTGCACTGGAAGGAACAATCCTAAACCTCTTTCCTCTCATGGAAATTCTGGTTTCAAGCCACAGAAAAATAAAAATAAGAATTCCAGCATTCCTGATATAAAATATCAATATAAATATATACATCAAAGAGGAAAATTCTTAATCCAAAGGATGTGTAATTTCATGTCACAGCTGTAACAACTGTATCTTCCAACCTTGTTTTTCCACCTAAAATTCTGGAACAAACAAAACCTTATCTGTTGCCTTCAGGTCCTTCCCAGGAAGGAGAGAATTCAGAGCCTTCTCGGTTTTGCAGCTGCCCATTTGCCTGTCTAAATCAATTTTACATGGACAATAATGAGAAGAAAGAAAGGGAGATATATGGTGGCATGGAAGGAAAAAAAAAAAAAAAAAAAAAGGCATAATCATACATGTGGTGGCACTGCACCAAACCTTTGCCCAGCACAGAGATATTTTGCAATTACTTAGCATAACAAATCAAAATACAAAATATACCCTCCGGGTAAAATCTAAAAGAAACACACTCATCTCCAAATGTCATCAGCCAAAAGAGTATTTGCATCCATATTCTATATCTTCATCAGCAAAAGGACCTTAAACCAAATTAAAAAGACCTCTTGCCCTAGCACAGCAGTGCAGGGAATTAAAAGAAACACTGCACTGCTTTGTGTGCCCCCTGATGTTCTTTGATGCACTCATTAGTGACAGGGCCATTCTCATTTCAGAAGAAAATGACTCTAGCATAGGATTGTGACAAGAGGGGTTTGTTTTCTTTAGGACCTGCCTCACTCTGGGACAGGGTCTGGTAGTGCACATAAGACTGGACAGCATCTCATGGCCTCCCCTGCTTCAGCACCAAGCAGCATCAGTCCTATTTTACAGGAAAGCC
Source organism: Ceryle rudis (assembly GCA_033439905.1). Taxonomy (NCBI): domain Eukaryota; kingdom Metazoa; phylum Chordata; class Aves; order Coraciiformes; family Cerylidae; genus Ceryle; species Ceryle rudis. The sequence goes on from JAAGNO010010510.1 coordinate 117,366, forward strand.
AGAGGCACAGACATAACGCAGTAGATTGGCAGCAGGATGAGGAATCAAGCTTGCCTCTGACTCATCCTACGCCTCCTTCACAAAACTTCAGTTTCCTCACAGCCACTGTGATGCAACAGGCACAAGGGATTTCTGCACTGTGCTTTTTGGAGGTCCAGACTAACAGCTGCTCTTGGGAAAGCATGAGTTGTACACCTCCACTGCTAAAAATGCAACAGGGCTCAGTGGTCCGCACTGAGAGGAGATGAGGTGTTTTCTTGGACTTTCCCCTCTGTGGACTAGAGGGAGGCAGCTCCTTTACCTTATCACCCCTACCTTGGGATGAGGAGGTCCGAGTTCTACAGCTGCTTGTCCTCCCCAAGGACTGCGGAAGGACCCCAGCTTTCCACTCCCAGTGCAGCCATCTGAATTTGAACAAGTCAAATTCCACTCTGTCAATAAAAAACAATGTCTTGCACTGGGGTGTCTCTGTGGTACAGCAACACATCCCACAGCAAACCAGCTCTAAGGCAAGAAAGCCGCCTGTCCTGCCTGCAACTCTTTCAATTGATTGTCCCTGACCACACTATCTGTCCCTCATTACCCATCCCTACCCCTGCTAGCCCCTTAGCATACACCCCCATCTTCCCTGGGCACCAGGTGCCCTGCCTGTCCTGCACCAGTCCCCTGTGTCTGACAGTGCCTCCCCTGCAATTCTCACACCTGCTCCAAACAACGAACAATACACAAAGGCACTTAAATTATCCTCAGATCTCTATCACAGGGGAGCAATGTAGTAGTAACAAGGCAGTGCCAGCAGCAGTGAGAATACTGCTTTCCAGTAGTGCCATCAAAACCAGCACAAGGCTTTCCCTCAAAGTTGTGAGCAATCCATTTTCTTGAAGGACCCAGCCAGTCTCTGGGGATTTGCAGAGAAGAGGCTTCTGCATACCTCATGTTTCCAAAGTCTAGCACGGAGATGGGGCTGTTCATCACTAAGCTGCTGGGGACACAAACTCGTGACACCACAGGGTTCCAACACATTTAAAGCAATTTGGTATCTTATGCTCCACCATCTGAATTACAACACTGTCTTCCAGGCTGCGACTCAGCAAACACCTCCTTCCACACATGCTGCTGCAGCTCTTCTGCTCCTCTTGGTAACCAACATGATTTAGTGGTAGCTTGGGACCAACTTTACTGCCCTGTAATAAGAAACTAATCTCTTACCTGCAATCTACTAGTAACCTTCAAAGTCCCATGACATAAGCCACAGAGATCCGATAGTAGTGACTGCCCTTGCTAAATCAAATGGTCTCAAGACTTTTCCAGGGAACATCATTTTTAGCAGCCACCTATATTAAGGATTTGTGGGAAGGCTGGAGTTGTTTCACGTGGCTACTCAACCATACAACTTCTGGCCATTTTGGGATATTTGTGTTCAAAGTACAAAATAAGCTCTGATTAACATGGTAATTGTTGCATGATCCCGGTGTCTTGAGTACACCAGCTGCTCCCAAAGCAACAGAGGGAATTGGGAATGTATTTCCATCTGTGGGAGAGGTGGTGCTTCAGAATGAGCAACCTCTGCTTTTACAAAACTGCCCATGGAGGAATTCAGCTCAGAGATGAAGGATAGCCTAGTAGTCAGAGAATTTGTCTTTAAATCTCCCCCCAGCATTTAACATGACCAGAGGTAAATCATCACCGGCCTTTATCTGCAAAAGAGAAACAAGTCCTTCCATCCATGAAAACTGCACATGGCAGGACACTGCATGGTATTAAAAGGTCAGACCAGACAGTGATGGAGGGCCATCAAGTAGATGGACAGATAGATCAATCATGCGATTGCTCTGGGGGAAAAGCACCTGGCATCAACTTCACCCATAAGAATGGCTTGAGCAACAAGCACCTGGATGCTTCAAATCACCTGAATAGCAGATCAGAGCCAGAAATTTGTGTACATGGCAAACCTTGGGTACCTTTCTGGAAAAATTCCATTTGCAAAATGTATCTGAGGAAGGCTGGCAGCTTCACCAGAAAATTTTCCACAAGTGCTGGTTTACATGTTTCTTTAGGTTTTTGCTCTAACCAGATTTTCATTGTGGCTTTGTTTCCTAAAACTCTTCTTGCAGACAAACAGCATAAGTGGATGCACCAGAGGTTAAGAGTCCACAGCACTGGTGTTTGCAGTTTAATCCCCATGAGCATCCACACCCCAAATCTGAGCTGGTCACAGCACAGGAAAAAAAACCAAACGAACAAAAAAACCCACAACAAAACTATGCCATCCATGTCACCATTCACAGTTTAGATCTGCAGACTAAAGAAGCCTCAGAGATATTAAGACTGTAATTAACTAATGGGATTAATTCTGAGACAGTGCAGTCTCTTTAGGAGAAATAAGGCAGCGGGATGAGACACAACCAAGAGATTACTGGCTAAAAGCTAGCAAAAAAACATTTACAAGAGACAATTCTACCCATCAAAGGCACATATAAATCAAGGAATTGTTGATCCATCACCTTAGTTTTCACAATTACTTCTCACAATGCATTCAGCTTCTTGCTTCAAAGCACCCTCAGAGCTAGAGCTCCCGCTCAAATTTCCCCAGAGATCATCTGCTGTTCAAAACAATCAGATTTGTAGAGGACTTGGAGTTTGTCTGCTTAGTTTTTAATGATATGCATCACTGTTCAGACAGATTATAAACCAGTTTCACCATTATCAATCATAACAGGGAGTTACTCAGCCCAGCGAAGAAGCATCAAACTCTTTTGTTTAGTTTTACTACACATGAAGGAAAAAGCCACTGAAGTGCTCTCAAGAAATATTCCACAGAGGGAGGGATAAATTAAACTGTAAATAGAAATGGAAATGTGAGAGCAGAGTCATCAGTCACTGTGGCTTGTACAGAAGTTTGTTAGTCAGCCCCAAGCTGGGAGAAGCCAGCAGCTGTATCTGGCAACTGTTTCAGCTAATGGCAAAGGTGCTGTTCAAAATAGCAGGGGAATGGGACACTGCACAAGCTGTCCTGCTGTTTTCTATTAGCAGAGAGCTTCATCAGGAAAAGTTTTTAACCAAAACAAGGGATACTTGCACAAAGGAGACACCAAACTAACAAAAAGGCAGAGATCCCAACTTGAATTGCACTGCTTGAGGCACCCAGATTAGCTGGTTGCCACAGACTTTCTGCCATGCCCTTCCAGAAAGATGGGGGAAATTATTCAGCTCCTCAGCTCACATCCTCCCTGTGAGACCAAGACCCCTGTAAGCACCAGTGCCTGGCTCACCACCACGCCAGGACAGGAATTATTTCAAGAGGGTAATAAAAACTTCTTTCCTTGCTGCCAGCTGATCAGCCAGCAGCTCACCCCACCACAAGTCTTGCATATTGCCCTACTGCCCACCCAGCCACTGTGGGACTCAAGTGTTTTCTAAAAACATCATCTGGAGGCAAACCCCACAGACTTCAGCCTTTTCAGCAAGGTGCCAAATGTATCTGGTACCCATTTATTGCTTATGTCTGTTCAGCAAATGATAGCTCTGTATCCCACCTTTGCCCCAGCCCACGCCGTCAATTCCCTGCTCGCCTGGGGCCTGTCTTCATGACTGACTCAAGCAACAGCAGCATGAAACCGCACCATACTCACACACACACTGCTGCCGATCTCCCTTTCCTCAGTTGTGTACATATTTGTCTTCCTCTCTGCAGAAGCACCAGGCCTTCCTTAAATCTTTCCCTGCCCTCTAAATGGCTTTGTGTCTTTCCAGGAACTTCAGCTATACCAATTCTCTATTCCATGCTCTGCACCTAAACACAGCGCTGCTCCCCTGCAACTCAGCCACTGCCAAATCCCCCCTCCAGCAGCAGCTGCACGTGAACGCTCCTGCAGAGAAGCTCTCACACCCAGCCTGCATTTTGTACAAGGTGCCAAGTGTTTGGGAATAACCAAAAAGAAATCACATTATATTTATGATATTACAAAACTCAAAAGATTATCTGTGTCACATTCTTGAGTTACAGAATCATCACAGGATCACAGGATGTCAGGGTTTGGAAGGGACCTTGGAGATCGAGTCCAACCCCCCTGGCAGGATCATATAATCTAGCAAATCATGTTGGTTTTAAAATGGGAATCAAGACAGTATGTTGCCCAAGCTCACTTCCAAGCTTTCACGTATGTTCCCTGGAAGGCCAAAGCACTGGTAACTGTGAGGTACAGTACAGGACAAAAAAATAAAGAGAAGAAAAGCCATGAATTACAGTCCCCCTGGAGCTCAATTACTTCTGACTCATCCTCCCAATTGAGTTCCTTGCCTCCATAAATCAGAGGGAACAGAAACACACTGCTGAGAGAGGGTAATTATTCTTGCACAGTGTGAGGGGAAAACTCACATGCTAATAGTGCCAGCTCATGAGACTGTGCTGGTGTCAACAGCAAGAAAAAGCTACATTTTAAAACACAGCAGGGCCCACTGCAGCCTGTATGACAGCGCTTGGTCCCACCTGCATGCTCAGCACCACAGGAAAGGCATAAGAGCCCCTCCAAGACTACAATCCAGAAACCACAGGAGGATACAGAGCATGGGGACCTCCACAGGAACAAGGCGTCTCATTAACATTATTCAGCGTTCATCATGTTCACTTTCACCTGCCTGCACCAGGAGAGTCTTGAGCTTGGTTGCTCATCAAGGAACTAGTGGAGCATCCTGAAAAAAGGGCACAATTTCAGATGTCATGCAGTTTTCAAGGGCTTCTCCTTCAAAGTACAGGACTTAAAAACCAGGACGTTTGTGAACTTTCCTAAGGTGTGTAGGTTTTGATTTATGAAATACTGATGGTCCACAAGCAGCACAGAAGGAAGAACATGACTCTGCTTGTGCAGATGCCCTAATCAAGCACATAAGAGCATATTATTAAATACCTTCTTCTTCTGTATCCCATACACATCACCAGGCCAGTAGGTTATCATTATATGATATTGCAAATCTTGTTTGCCTGAATGCTTTTATCTTGGATTTATTCCTTCTCAGACTGAGAGAATTTGATCAGCCAGTAACAGTTGGGTTTTTTTCCATTACGATTTTTATTAGAAAAAAATCAGAAAAAGCCAACAGCAGAAAAGCCTTTAAACAATTAAAAGGATTTTTAATCTGGTTCACAAATTTGGTAACAAACTTATATTATGGGTTTTTTCCCAGAAAGAAGTCAACTTGCCGTGGGAGTGTTGCAATCTCAGTTCTGCTACATGCTATGCCAGCTTCTCCTTGGGAAAGCTCTTCTACTTGGCCAAGCCTAAAAGTGTGTTTTTAGCCTTGCAGCTAACAGCAGGACCTCACTGGAGCTAACAAATAAGTAAAAGAATAGGGAGAGTGACATGTGCATATCTAATGGATACCAATATTTGAGATATCCAGAATTTCAAGGCCAGAAAAATGGAGGCAAACAATCAACCAAACAAATGTGGTAGATCCAAATCTGAATAAAGGTCATGCATTTAAAAGCAATTTAGGATCTAAATAACAGGCTAGTGTTCTGAAAAAAAGTGTCACAAAAACACGATTCAAGCCCTCTTGCCCTCTCCTCCTTCCACATCACCAAAGTAACTCTGAGGGGAAAGGAAGTTAACAGCAATAACATAAGGGGTAAATCCAAAAAGCTTAAGCCTAATGGGAGAGCAATTACAGTCTCAGCCTCGTACAAAGCCAGATGCACTGAACATCCATTTGGTCTACTATTTTGTTGAGCGGACAATAAACCCTGGTCATTGAAATACTAATTTATTTTCAGGGCAGCCATACCTCCTTAGCATATACAAGAATCAATGCAGATGTCTCTGCCGTGCCCAAATGCCAACAAAACACCAGGCAGGATTTTCTAAACAAGACCTGGCATCTACCTAGCCAAACTCTACTTGATCTTCACTGTCAAGCCCCCAACCCATGGTAGAGATGACAGACTTGCTCCTGGGGTACCTAATGAAGAACATCATGCTGGCCATGGCCCCACAGTGTGTACCCCTCATGCTGAAGCCAACCTTCACAACAAAGACCCTCAACCTACTCACACACGTTAGGTGGCACCAAGAGACAGGACAGCATATGGTCACATCAATAATTACAGAGTCATGTGAAAGGAAGATTTCCATAGTAATCATGTGGCATTAAGAGGTCAGAGACTGAGCAGCAGACAAAATAGCAGTGTGCACGAGGTATAGACTAGTAACACAAAACTACAGTAAGAACCTCAGGGATAATTCATGAAATGCAGCCAATTATATTAGAAATAAAAGGCTTCAAAAAAGCCTGACACGGTCTGCAGCCCTATTGCTGGCAGGCACTCAGATCCCAGAAACATTTAATTCTGACAAGGTAAAACTTACCTTGAGCAAGGGGAAAGATCCCAGCTCAATTCAACCCCTAAGATTTTCAATATATCTGTCTAGTTAGAAAAGGAATTTAATTTGAAGATTGTTCTCCCTTCCAGAGCTTTCTTTAACCTTTATCTTTTTATTAAGAGATAGAACCCAGATACACTTCCAAGAACAGGATCTCATCATGTTTGCTTTGTCAGTGCCAGCATACTATGACGTGGGTGGTGATGAGAAGCAAAGCCAGTGAAGTCCACTGTTTTCCAGCTCCACTCTGAACAGGTGTCAACCAGCTTAATGGGAACAGATCTCAGCATCACACATGCTCGCACAATAAGGCAGGTCTGTGAGACACCCAGGTCTCAGTTTTCTCAACACCTCGGTGCTCTATTGGGCTGAAGTCCCATCAGCCTCAAAACAAGCCAAAGGAACAGCACACCTTGCCAAAAGACCCATTTACAGCTATGCCACAACGTCAGGACAGCCACGGGCTGAACTGTGGCATAGCAATTCCAGCAAACATCAGCTAGAGAACAGCCTGAATTACCATCCTACTGTGGTACACAGAAATACAATCAATTTGTCTCCACTCATGCACTCCTCATTTTCTCTCAGCAACACCCTGGACACCTCTCTGCCAATCCACCACCCAATTAACCTTTCATTAAAGGCTTCCTAGACATTTACAGAAAGGCCAGAGCACTCATGATTAGCACTTTATTTCACATGTATTGCTATAACTACACATCCTGGTCTACACTTCTCCATGGAAGCAAAACTCAGTCTGACCCTTTATCTGATGCCCCTTAGTACCAGGATGGAGAAGGACCACCAGAAATCACTCCTTTATTTACCTTCACTGTCTCCCACTGTTTTTACAGATGGCTGAAATATTTCCCTTTGGCCATCTATTTCTCAGTATAAGGAATCCCAGTGCTGTTGAAAACTCCTGCTAAAAAACTACCCTGTATCTCTGATTTCAGCCCTGCTTTGAGCCTCCTTCCATTTCTCCTGGTTTGTTCCAGAGCCAGGAAATAGCAGCAAGCAGTGCACCCACAGGCTTATGCAGCTGCATCAGGTTTTCCTCCTGCTACCTTTGATAATAACTCCTAATGTTCAGCTTGGTTTTGACCACTGCTGAGCACTGAGCCAATACCACCACACAGCTCTACATTATAACCCAGGACCTCAAGTCCCCAGAGCCTGCTGGCATCCCACAGCTCATCACCTTGTATACATGCAGAATTACTTCTATGTGCATCTCTTCACATTATCCTATTCTGAAATTCATCTGTCATTTTAGCATCCCATCACTCTGTTTCAGAACATCCTTCTGGATGTCTATACACTTTGCCTGTCTTTACTACCCTAAACAGTCTGCTTTGCAGCCAAAACTCATTTCTGTTCTTTTTTTTGTTCCTTCTCCAAGTCCCTGATGCATATTTGAAGGATCCAAAGTCTCAGCATGAGACCTTGCAATATTCTGTTGGGTCCTTCCATCAGGAAAACTCATTAATTACTGCCACTCTGTTCACCTTCTTTTAACCAACCATTTTTTTAAGTAAAGACCCTCCCTCTCTTTTTCAACAGCTGCTTCATTTTCTTAAACATCTCCCATGAGGAACCTTGGTAAATGTCTTTGAAAAATACAAGCAGACTTTATCAACAAAGGGTTCTGCTCCACATGCTTGTTAACTCCTTCAAAGCAGCATTTTGCCCTATGCCTTCCCATGTGTGTTTGCAGCTGCCTTGTCACTTGAAAGCAAATTCTGAGTTTCATAGGACAATATTGAGGGCAAAGCTTTTCTAGCTTCAGGTGTTTTAAAATTCATGCAAAAGGAAAAATTATGTCCCAGAGTGCCTCTTCTGTCGTCTCACAAACACCTCCTGGACCTGCCTTTCCTTTAAGACCAAAACAGAACTATCAATACTAATGCAAACCTTTTATCTCATGTCTCTTCCCTTCACTGCCTCAGAGAGTACAGGCGAGCCTCAGTCTAACCTTAATAAAGCCTTGCAAATGTCTTATTACAAATGTTTATTTGGGCACTGACCCCTGAAACAAATCCAAGTCATCCAGTTGCTGATTCAGACAGCTCCAAAATATACAAGCCCCTTCCTGCAGAGGCCGGTCACTACCTCCCATCTCTCGCTGAGCTTTTAAAATCTCTTTATCACACTCCTTTTCACAAAGCTGTAATCGATTTGCATTTGCAGGTTAGGGTTTCCCAAGGATCCTGAGGGAGCTAAATGCCACCATTTACTACTGATTTAGATATGTAATTTCCATGGAGCCCACTGGAAATCCCAAACTTTGCATTAATGTTCCACTCCTCCATGGCCAGTGAAGGCCCTGCTTTCAGGCACCACTAGCAAGCTGATCTTGACGGGCAAAACAAATGCACGAAGCAGAAGATACCACTTGCACTGTTCAACATTACAGACTCTATGCCTTCCAGTTTGGGTACTGAAGAGTACCTCTGCCCTTTGACTCCACAACATTCTGTATTTCCCAGTGTTTTGCCTGTTTCACCCTGTTCCAAGGCTACATGCAGATCAGTATGCCCTTAAAACCCACTTCAGGCTCAGCTCTTGGAGATGCATTGCCAGTTCTGCAAATGTCTCAGACTGGTGAGGGGCCGCCTCCCAACACTTGGTGAGACAAAGGAGTTTGGGACTATTCCCATGCCATCAACTGTCGAAGAACATGCACCACAGCAAGCTATAAAAAAGAAGCACAGCAGAGAAGGAACTGTTAGGAGAGGAGCAAGGAAACCACAGGGAGAGCCCATTGCCAATTCCACAGCCACAGACAGGACAGAGGACAGCAGAGAGGTAGGGAGAAAGTCAGAGCTTTCCCACACCTAATGGAGCTATGGTAAAGGTGGCTGCACACAATGGCAAGCTGGTGTTTCTGCTGCTCTTAGGGAAAGGCTCACTGGTGCCACAAACCCCACAAGTGGCAAAGGGATGAGGAAAGGCACTTGATGCTCAGTGCATCCCCCAAGTCCCACCTTACTTAAATGTAAGTGATATCTGAACAGTTTTTTAACATGAGAAAACTTCTGTTGATACAACATGATGGCCACTTAGCTTCTGTTTGTTTACCTTCTTGCCCACATATCCCTTACAATTATTGTACAGTCAGACCCTTCTAAAGAAAAATGGTAATTTCTAAAGAGTCACATAAAAGCACAGTTTGCAAGAGAACGTTGAACTATGTGATACACAATAGGGACAAAGTCTTTTCAGAAATGTTTATAATGCAGAATTAAAAACACACATAAAAGCTGACAAAGTAGAAACACTTCTGTAAACACAGAACAGTAACGTGTGGTTTGGTGGCTTAGATCTGAGAAGAGGGCAGCAGTCCTCAGATAAATTTATATGTCAAACATTCACCAAGCACAGCCTCCAATATGCATCCAAACATCCATAGTACTGACAGCTAGACCCCATGAGCTAGGTTATTTTTATTACTCTTAAAGTGCAACCCAAAACCAAAGACTTCAGACAGGGCTCTGACTGTGGGCTGTGCTGATGCCAATGGGCTACAGGAGATCTCAGCAAATATTTGCCCTCAAGGGCAACTTGCTTCCAAAATTTCAGCACCATCACACAACTGGAAAATTCAACATTTCTCATGTCCAACCATACATTTCTCAATGAGCAGCTATCTCAATGTCCCTCTCATAAATGAAAATTTAACAACAGCAGTATCGTGGCATGGGTTATTTTCCATTTTCTAGACCACCAATGGTCTGTAGATTGTAGTTTGTTAATCACTGGTCTGAGGAAATTTGTTACAGCAAATAAACATGAGGGTTATGTAATATTACCCCTTATTGCTTCCCTCAGGGAAGATAATGCAGGGGAGGAAATGAGGCTTCCAGTATTGACAGATTTCTTTACCAAACTTCTATCTTTGACAATTTCCCGCGTGGTAAGCTGCCAAAAATGTAGTTTTGAATAATTACAGTGCTCTCCCAGCTTCTCTCCTCCCCTTTTCAGCTAATCACATGAACTCTAAAAGCAAACATAAAAACCTGCATTTTTTAGCAAAGTTGTCCTAAATGTGTCCTTCGGACTTTGTTCCCACTGAAGCATTAGGATCATTTGCATGTTCACATCCAGTATGTGACAGCAGCCTGCAGCCTTGCAATTCCGTGCATCTGCTCTTCTGTCCTAGATGCCTCACAGCCACCAACAGCAGCATGGTGAGGATGGCAGAAAACTTCAGGCACAGCAAAACTTGTGTGTGTGTGTCAAAGCAGCAAGACCTTGAGACTTCATCCCACCCATACCAGAAAGGAGAATCAGAGTCTCATCACAGCTGCTCATTCGTTGAAATTCACTTCTAATGCATGAACTTTACCAGAGAAAGCACTTCATACACACATCCCCTTCTATTTTTAATATAATCACTTCCAGGAAGCTGATATACTCCACATGCTTTCATTAACAACAACAACAACAACAACAACAACAACAAAAACCCAAAAAACAAAAAACACCAAAACCAAAAGGAAACAGTGAAAAAAATATAGATAGCATAATGTTGACATTTGGTATTGGTATTTGGCCATAATGTCAGCTTCACTAACTTCACAATTTGTTAGCAATGATCAAACATGGAGATCTGTCTATATTACAAAGAAGTAAATAACATGATTCAAAAAGGCTTTAAAAGCATACATATACGTGTCTTTCTAAGACCTGAAGGGGTGGGGGGACCTCACCTGTTACCAGTGTTCGCAAGGCTTTAGGATCAGAAAAGGTAAAAGGCATGCAAATTGTGGTAATTAAGTCCCAGATAAGGGCTGTAAAGATCTCACTCATATGGCTTCAGAAGCCGGTGTAACATCTCAGCTGTATGAAAAGCCCACTAGCTCTGTATCAAGGGTAAAAGTACACCTGAACCCCCTACCGCAAAAAGTGACAATTCTAGCACTTCCCATGAGAAGCAATGCGTCCCAGGCTGCAAATGCAGATTACTATCAATGGAGCTGATGACAACTGAGGGAAAGAGGGGCAGTTCATCTCCCAGCCCATGAAATTGCAGACTGCCATCAGAAGCTATTTCCTTCAATTCAGAATATTCCCTCCCTTTTTCCCCCTTTAACAATGGGCTCAGAAAAAGTCGGAGACATCTGTCAAACCCAGATGGCTCACTTGGAAAATGACTGCACGTCTGTTTATATGGAAAGTGATAGAGTCAACCGAGAAAGGTTGGATATTTATATACACTGGAAGCCACTCATCTCTGCAACAACAACTTGAACCCACTCCCAGCTCTGCTGCAGGCAGAACCAGAGGGCTGCTGCTCCACTGAGGGACTTAATTTGCAACAGCCGCATTCAGGGAAGGCAAGACCATGTGGTTAACTGCTCCTCCCTGCATCACTGAGGTCTTGCAATCCTCTAGCTAGGAAACTCCCTTTGGATAAAAGGTATCCAGAGGATTATTCAAGTGACTCTGGACTCAGAAGCAGCAGACTACATGTCCTGGGCTCAGCTGTAAATAAAATGTAATTCTGGCCTTTAAAAAGAAAAAGGGAGAGAGATAAAAAGGAAACATAACTCCATACTGAAAAGAGTAATTTCCAGGGGATTAAGCTATTGTGCTATTTGCTCTTGTCTATTTTAGCTGCTGCTCAAGATGTTAACCTCACTACTCCCAATGAAGCAGTGAAAACAATTATTGTGCTGGCAATGGGATTTGCAGCTGAGAAGAAATGTGTATTAAGGAGTGAGGAGTGCCACTGTGAATAACTGTTTCCAGTCCCTGCAACACCCTATAACCAGCTAGAATATATCGTACCTTAAACATGGCCCTGCAGCCTGGGTGGGCAGGTAGACACACACAGGGACAATATATTTGCCAAACTGCAAACCCTGCAGAGGACAGAGGGTAGATGTCACAGCAAGGAGAGCCTTACAAAAGAAAACTAGCACAAGGACATCTTCCTTTGCTCTGAGACCCTCATTTTCACCAGAAGATGCTACCAAAATCACCTGGATAATAAACTCAAAGACCTTAGAGCATCCCTATATGTCCTAAAGTTAACTTTTCTTCTACCCAAAACTTGCAGAGTTTGCTGGAAGATGGGGAAGAGAATCAAATGCTTCATCTGGTCCTGCGGAGACTCTGATTATGACAGAGCACAGACACCTGGGTGGTGTGCTGGCTGCAGGCATCACACAGGCAGGAAGAGCGCCTGGTGTTCAAGAAGGCAAATGAAGGGGATCCGAGTCAAACACAGCATGCAGCCCTAATGGCCTTTCAAAAGCCCTCATGCTGTCAGCCAGTGACACCAAGTAACCATACTCGACACATTCACAAATTAAGTGAATTTAATAGTTGCAAAAATATTTGCCACAATGAAAGAGTTCAAAAAGTGAAGCAGCTTGCTTAAAGACAGAAAAATGCATCAATTTTTTTTTTTATTATTTTTTTTTCCTCACACTGAACCCTTCCTCCCACAGTTGCATGCCTTCCCAGCCCTCCACTGTCAAGAGAGTAGCCGGACACAAATCCCTTCCTACTCACACCATTTGCTCTTTTAAGTAAACAAAGAGGCAGCTTTTGCCATTTTCACCAGGAAGAAGATACAGGGAGCCTCCATCAGCACATGTGCCACTCCAGGATTAGCATCACGGACCCTCACTCAGCATTGCCAGCCCCCAGCAGGCATCAGCACCCTGCCATGCCCATCAAACCCAGAGTCTCTGCATCTTCCACCAGGTGATAGGCAGGCAAGGACTTTTCATTATATCTTGCCCATTTCCTTGCTTGTTACAAAAGGGGTCAAAGCAAAAAAGACACTTGAGCAGCTTTGCCAAGTCCTGCACAACTTTGCAGCTCCCATCAAGCTTTGAAGCGTGCTCTAACTCACTTTGTCACTGCTATTGTTGCTGCCTATGATGGAGATTGCTAAGGGACTGTGAAAGAGACTACCTCTATATAAAAAAAAAAAATAAATTAAAAAAAGAATAATTTACAGTATCCTCTTCCCCCTATTATTGTCAAAGAAAGGGATCCTATTATATTTCCAGAAATTTGCCTACTTTGGAGTAAGAGCATCAACCCATCAAGGCAATCACTGGAGTTACCCATCAGGTGCCTGCTCCATCCTTCATATTTCTGTAGTACCAGAATAAAGGACTGTTAATAGCACAAGACAAACATTTCAAAGCATGCTGCAAGAGAGACTCTTTCTTCTGGCCATGCTGCTTCTGCATTGGAGTGCAGCAGCTGTGGCACAGGCAGTCACTCTGCACCATCCCAGCTGCCATCACCTGAGGCAGGATGGACGCTACACACAAGTCCCTTGGGGCTGCCCCATGGCCACTGATAAAGAACACTGCAGAGCCTCCTGTTCTCTCCCAAAACCAAGTTAATCCCAGATCCCCTAGCACAAGGTCCCCACAAGCCACCAACAATCTGAGTCCACAGAGTTCAGAACATGCACATTATCTTCTCAAAGGCTCAAGGAGCTCAGGCCTTCAGGGGTAGGTCAAGTCCAACTCAAAGAAACATTTATTTTCTAGGTACACTAAAAATTCAGTGTTCAGAACTACATTAAACTGAGAAGATGAGAATTCCATTAGCTAATCTAATTTAACATGATCTGTTTGAATTTCATTAGATGTGGCTGCACTAGAGAATCAATAATGAGACTCCAGTACATTGGGATCCTGACTGCTTCTAACTCCATCTCCTAACCCAATGTGGACAGCTGTAATCGTGCTAATTAGCTGCAGAACCTGTGATGTACTTCAGTTGAGCTCAGGGTGAAGAGAAAAAGATTAAAATGAAGCCAAATGAATGCAAAAGCGCCAGTGTACTGTACAGCATACAATTTACAGGATGGGAATAACACACCCTCTGCGTGCAGATGTCTTCCCTTGACTCAGATGGGGAAGGGCATTGCATAGGAACAAAGTGTCCCTGGGTAAGATCAGCTAATTAGCTTAGTCAATTAAAGGATGAGAATGAAGGTAAAAAAGAATTTACTTATTTAAATACACTTCTCCCCCTCCCAAGTTCTGTCAGGCACTGGAAGTTACACACCAAAGCTGTTTTGGAAAACAATCAGAGCACTGTTATTTCTAAAGTTAGCTTCCTTGCTTGTTTTACATATAGAGAAGTCATCGCTCTTAAATTTGTCAGCACTCCCACAGAGATCAAGAGGATGCCAGTTTGAATAAGCAGCTAGACAGCCTGGATGGCACATTAGGTCCCGATCCCTGCTCAAGGGAGATGAAGGGCCCATGCTGCTCCCTGTTTACTCTGCAGGTGCACAAATTGGGTTCAAGCTCTTGACTGGAGCATGTGCCATTTTACGTTTTTGTGTCAAAAAGAACCTCTGAACTTAGCACCACAAAGAGAGTTTGCAAAATAAGTAATGTTTATTGCTGTGCCCACACATACAGTTGTATGGGAGCAGGAGAAGCACAGGCAAGCCATAAGAGTATTAAAGCTGCCAACTCTCACACTGTTGCATCTAAGGAGGGTGGGCTCAAAGGCCACAGTATATCTGAGTTGCTTCAGGAAGAGATGAGGGTCCTCCAGCCAAGACAACAGAAACCAAGATTTACAATGGCAACACTAAGACTTATCTTTGGATCCAATACTTTTTTTTTTTCTTTTTTTTTTTTTTCCCCTCCAAACTACAGCAGTTTGGGAAGAGGATGGGATGTTATAAAATCGGCTGGACTCTGCCCAAGGACAAGTTCTAAGGCCATGGTCAGGCCACGTTCCTGCTGATACATGTATTTGCAAGACATGTGCAACACCCCCTGCACCTTGACTGCCTTTCCAGGTCTCTTGCATCTCAGGGAAGCCCTCGGAGCCTCCCCAGCCCCACTGAGGCCCAAGCCATTAATTCAGGCAAAATTTTCTGGGGCACAGTGACACCTGCAGCACAGACACCTCGAAAGATTCAACCACCCCAGCCAGCCTCTTTGCTTGTCTGCAGAGGGTGCAGAGTAATTACAGGCGCTTTAATGACCTGAGGCAAAGTCAGGACATTACAGTGCTTTTCAAGCATAAGCCCTTGTACTTTACCTTCACCGAAGCCCCCGGCAAGCCCCCAACAAGCCCAGGAAGAGCCTGTTGCAATAAACTCATCGGGAAATCACCCGAGCACACTCCTGACTCAATCAATGCCTCCTTTGGAGCCTGCAGCCGTGGGGAGCTAGAGCTCAGAAAGCTGAGTAGGAGCATGGCTTTTTGAGCAGGATTTAGACAGGGAGATAACCTGCAACCTTCTCCTGGTATCTCTCCTTTCCCACAGCCCCTCCAGCACTCAGAGTAGCCTGCAAGACACAGAGAGGACTTGAAGAAAGCATCCAAAGCCTTTAAGAAATAGAATCTCATGCAATTTAGAAATGCTAAATGCACTCAGGCAGTGTGGGGAAGACCTTACTTATGCTGGAAAAAAAATGGGTAGAATGAATCTCCTACGGAACAGTGGCTTCCACTTAAATACTGAACTGTTTGTGGCTGAACTTACTCTAGGCTTTCCCATTCCATGCGATATCACATTGATATTGATTTCAGAATTACTTTCAAATTACAAGTGTTAGCAATAAAATTAACTGCATGAATTTCAAGCATTACACTTCTCTTGCGATTTCAATTATCGATTAAGAACCATGGCAGGAGCATTAAGCCTCAAAATGTTAACAGTGATTATTACTTTGCTACAGCAGGGGTTTGGGTTTGTTTGTTTGTTTAATCAGTATTTTCTTTTTTCTGTTTTTAATTTTGAGAGCAATGCTTATGATAGATACTGCAGAAGCTGTAGTTCAAATACCATTGCATTCGATGCAAGTGCTTAAAATCATGGAAATACAGTGAGTTTTGATAGCAAGCAGTGGATAAACCATCACATTTTACAGGCCTGGCTGAAACAGCTTTATAATTAGCAATGGATAGCCTCGCTGCTTTCAGCATCCTTGTTGATCAGCTAGTATTTACCAGAAAAAGCAGTACATCACACTCCAGAGGTTTTGTTGAAGTAAGGTGTCAAGGGTTTATTCACAGAGAAGCAAACAGATTTTACAATCAACCTGCCACACCAAATATATTGCTAGCATAACTCTGTTGGCTACCCTAGATTTGTTTTACAGGAGAGTGGCCCTGGATTTTAACCATAGAAAGAACAGATTCATTATCCTCTGTGATATCCATTGAACATCCGCACATTTCACAAGATGCACTGAGAGTGAGAGCAGCGGGAAAGGGGATGTCCCATGGGAACAAAGCAGCCCTTGTAATTCGAGGACTGATCAAGCTGGGTGTGATATTCCCTCCGCAGGGGTGCTGCTGCCGCTGCTTGTGCTCACCTCCCGATGCTGCCATTGCAAACATCCACCAGCTTTCGGCTTGGACTCCTGCACGTCCCTAATTAACGCAGAGAGGAAACCCAGACTGGGAGCAATCACAGCAGTGGTTTATCTGGCCTCCCTGTTTATCTTTCAGGAGCAGGTTTGGAGCTACCTCAGGCAGGAAAGCTGAGATTTGGATGTGCTTACAAAGAAGATGTGTGTACGTGCCTGCAGACACCTGTCCGCACCTATGCAAAGGGATGGATGCGGTCAGCAGAGGGTTGCGTATTTGTTTATCTGCAGCAAGCTACTTAGAGTTGAAGCCATAAAGATTTCCATGGTCTTGCTCCACTGCGCACAAGTCGTGTAAAGCTCTGCTTGGCAGCTGCCTTCTCTGGCAAAGCTGGTCTCTGAAGGTTGGCCTCCATCCTTCCTCTAATTTCTTGTTCCTCCTAACTAAGCTAAGCTGATAAAATGTGCTGAATGTCACTTCTCAAATCACTCAGCAAAATCTCACAGTGGGGAAGACAGTTTCAAATTTAACTCGGCAACTTAGATTTCCCTCTTTCCTTCCCTTGTGCTGTTTCATTGAAAACATCACTTACACAAAAATCAAGGCCCCATTTCCCCGCATTTGTGCACAGTGCGTGTCTAACATGACAGCCAGCCTGGGCACTGACTGCAAAAACAACCCCACATAGGCAGCAGCAAAGAACAGGAGACACAGATGCAGAGCTCTATTGTGTCCTTAAGGGCATACAAGCAGCTGCAGCCCCAGCATGGCAAACCAGCACCTTGCCAAACAGTTCAACATTACCCTTCTTACTACATGTTTATAGGGTAAGAGACCCCAAATGGGTGGACTCTAATGGGCTACACGCTGTAAAACTACACAGGGGAACTGAAGCAGTTTTAAAAAGTATCCCATCTGAAGTTAAATTACAGCATTAGAACATGAAACCCCTGTTGCATGACTCTAGCCAGCAAACCCTCCCAGCTAGTGGCCGAGATGATTCATAAGCTAGACCTGAAGTCAGGGTACCAAGAGATGCTGCAGCTGCTAACATGCCCAGAAAGCTCTACAACTTCCTCACAGTGATGCAGTGAGATACCATGGCCCAGGAGAAGACCTCTTACAGGCAAGAGGTTGAGTGATAACATTGCAGCATGGATAAGAGGCAGTGCCTAGCCTCAGGCACAGGAGAGGACCTGGGTTTCTCCTGGCTCCTGCTTCATACTTGCTCCAAGGAGGAGGAAATGCAGCCCAAGCCAGGACCTGCCTTTCTGCACTGTCTCTCAGGATGGATGGTTTGACTCTAATCCCTGAAAACTCAGCTGTTTCTTAGTGATAAAAGCAGTTTAGAAACTAGCACTTGAGAAATTAGCAATGTCAGATCTTGAGGGTAAGGTGTAAATCTCCAAAGGGCAGCAGCATGCATCACATATGCGCACAGGCACACAGCAAGGATAACAAGCAGCAAGCATTCATTCACAAACTAGGTGTTGGATCACGAACTGGATCTGAACCTACATTCCCCACTTGCTTCATTGCATTTCACATTTTGCCTACTCCACAACCTGACCATTCATGCCCCAGCACTGCAATATTTCCCTTCTCCCTGAGCAGTTCAGCCTTTTAGCTGGAGACACGGGTACCCTGGTGATTTAGAGGGCACACAAGGACACATCATTTAAACTAAATAAAGGGGGGGCTGTTTTTCTTGCACAGTTTACCTCTGTGCTATGAAACTCATAGATGAAGGATTGGGGGGGGAAGGGGTGTGGGAAAAGGACATCACCCAACTCACAGACGGTTCTCAAGAAGCAGGACATCCTGGGACTGGGAGGCAGGAGCAGGCTGCACAGAGGAAACGATCACCCAATACACATGTTGACCCTGTCCTTCTTCTCTGGGCATCCTTTAGTACTATCAGGGGTGGGATAACTGGGATAGACAGTCTAAGCCAGTCTGGCAAGTATCTTTTTTACCAGCTGAGACCATTTCCTAATTCAAGCTTAACCCAGCATACTCCAGTTCTCTGAAGACAGCAACTGAATATTTGAACTTATGTCTGGCTGGTGAGCTACAGGACTGACTGAAATCAAGTCTTAAACATCCCAGAGATCATTAGAACTAGTATATAAGTCTACTCTATAGCTAAGCATATCAAGGGACTTCAATTTGATTTATCTCGGGAACATTAATGCATCAATTAGCTCTGTTTCTCTGGGGAGAAGTTCTCTCATAATTTACGTATTTTGGTCATATAGTAGGGAGGGGGAAAATTACGAAACATGTGAAGCATTTGGATGTGCTCAACTGTCAAAGATTTCATAATGAAGCACAGTCATGACATTAGATTAGTGTTTCCCAATGCAAAAAGGATTTTAACTAGAAGTGTAACAAGGAATTATAGCAGCTGTGCCTGTCATTATTCTACTTAGCCTGTTAATGGAATTGGTTTGCTACAACCAAATTGGTTCAAAAGTGTAATTAAAAACAGGTGCTTCTGCACAGGAACTTCTCCACACCACATTGAGAACTTTTTGCGGCCAAACCATCTTCACTCTTCCTAATAACCTGCAGAAGTTCCATTTGTTCATCTCTAGGAACAATAAAAGAGTAATAAATTTAAATTCAGAGCCCTGTTTGTGTAACAGAGTATGTTGCAAGGCCCAGCTTAGGAGAAAAGCATTGTCCATTGAACTAGTGAGGCTGGCCCTTGTGAGCCTACTCCAGAGGATGGTGACCCCTGGGAATGTTCTCCATTTCACTGTACATCTCAAAAGGATAGTTTTTGCATGAGACATCTCCAAGGGGCCTTAAAAACTTGTTAGTCAAAAAAGGTTGAAGCTCATTAGCCTCAAAAAAAGCAGAGAATGGTTTGAAGAAGTCTTCCAAATATAAATGGACAAGTTTTGTATTTGTAGAGTTTGTCACCATCTCTGCTGGCCACACACAACCCAGGCCCAAGACCCTAGCCCATGTCAGAACCATCCTGGCTAAAAGTTTTCAGCTGGCAAGGACTTTAAAAACTAATCACACAACAAAACCAGTCATGCTGAAAAGGTCTGTCTGCTAATTTAAAAAGAAAAAGGATTTTTAGAACCAAGAATGGACTGGGAATATGAAAATCCTGCTAAAAGTCCATGACAAAAAGTTCACAAAGCTTATTTGACTGAATATTAGGGTTTGTTTGCTTGTATTTATAACATTCCCCCCCTACAGTACAGACCCAAGACAAGCATTGTCCTGAGTTAAACAGAAAAAAGATGCACAAAATATTTGTGAAGGCACAAAACTCCTTGCTGCCCAAGTCATCCTGACAGTGGACAGGAAAAACTCATCTTCTGCCTAAAGCAAAACCAGCTTGGACAAACTATAACACTTTATACAGCAAAGTACTAAGCTTATTTTTAAAAGAACTCAGCATTTGGCTGAAAATGAGTTCTCGGAGATGAGGGGAAAAAAAAAAAGATGATGATGATTCGGGTCACAATACTAGTTTCTTTAGCAACATTCTGAGTCTGCAAAAAAAGCCATTGGAAGGTACTGCACAAACACCAAAAACCTTGATACATTCTCATGAATCAGCAGAGAAAAAAAGATGGACTCCCAGGACTGCTGTCTGATACCATTCAAACGCTTTCAGTGACATGGAGAGTTGGAATTATTTTTAACTTGTTATAAAAAGGCTGCTGGAGCATACTGTGCAGAGCTTACCCATATTGTGTGGGTTTGATAAAAAGAAATGAGGGAAACAGTGTTTGCAAAAGTGCTGTGGGTCCGCTCCAAATAAAGCTCTTAGTGCTATTGGCCAACAGGTAACAAAAAGCAATTTTTGGACTGTTTTCATAAGAAAACAAAGGTCTATAGCATGGGCATGGCCAGACAGACATCACAGTATAAATGGCAGGAGAGGATGTCCAGCTGAGTGGCCACTATTAAATCAAACAAGTAGATGTGTGCGCACACACTGGCAGACATGAAACGGGTCATGAACCAGGTGTCATTAGCTCCCACTTGCCTCCCCTTTTGCAAAGGAAGGGCATACATCTGTATCTGAGCCTCCTACACCTCCCAATTACCTCTCAGCCATGGCCAGATCCAGACACACCGGACAGGGAAGCAGAGAGATGAGCAGTATCACTAAGTTATCCATTAAGTTATCCATATTTGAAAGCTGCAGGCTGTGCTACAGCAGGAGATAGCCCACAGCCAAATCAGAGTTTCATAAAAGACTCTGAGAGTCATACGTTCATTCACACGTGAATCTCTTTGGAGAGCACATCAAAAACCCCCTTACCTATGATCCTCCAAACACTGCTCAGTCACAAGCAGTTAGGATTACAGCAGGACCAGACTCAGCAGAAAAACAGACTTGAGCTCAGTATTTTGTCATGTCCTCTCTCTCATTCAACTCCCAGAGGAGCAGAGGGAAGTGGAGAAAAAGCAAATCTGAAAAGTTGTTTTAATTTCATTTCTAATTTGGTGTGCAAGTGAGCTCCTGTTTTACCAAACAGCTCTTAGGTCACCTCACAGCTAATTCCCATGCTTATTCCTGCTTAGCTTTGCTTTGTTTCAACCTCTCAGGGGATTGATATAAAATTCTGAGCAACAGAAGTACTTAGAGGGGCTGGATAAGTACAAGACAGATGCACATTCCTAAAGTGGTTGCTAAAACAAAGTACTATCAGGTGCCTAAAAACCAATCCACAAACCACAAGCCAAATTCAACAGCCCATGAAGAACCTCAGTGGGTTTGCTTTCTCTTTGGTCAGCAGAGCAGTCACCTGCCATCACAGAGGGAAAAGGCTCAGCAATAGCAGTGCCCTGGGTTCACTTCCCTCCCATTACCATGCATACCATTACCAGCATGTAAACATAAACCCAACAGTGCTACTGAATCACTTCTTTTCTAAGAGGTAACACTACAAGCAGAAAAATGCAGTGCCTAAATTTTACTTCAAACCAGCAGCTAGAGACTCCCATGGAAAACACTTATTAGTTTTGCAAAATAAGAAGCCAGACAACTTAAAGCACCTAAAAACTGGAGGTTCCTAATAAACTCCTCTCCCCACTACTACCTGGTCCCCAGGCATGATGCTGCTGTCACCAGTTGGGCTGATAAACTGAGGAGGTATACAAGCCTGGCAACCCTCACCTCAGCTTTAAAGCCACTGCTACCTCTTCCTGCTGCTTTGCTGTGTCTCCTCTCCTGCCTGGTCACCTCTCTCCAAAGCAGCTATATCCCCGCTGACAGGATCTCACCAGTTTGACGACCCCTGCAGGATGCAGAATTAAAACCCCTCCTTGGCAGCAGCCCCAGTCAGGGGAAGCTGTCCCTTCATGGCTGAGCTTTGGGCCTGAAGGTTAAACAGCTGCTTCTGCATCCACTGGCAATTCTCATTTCAAGAGGGAGGTGAGAAAGGCTGCCACAGCCACCCACCTGCAATCCTGGGGCCCAGAAGGCAGGAGACCCTGGTCAGTGCAGTCAGTGAGATCCTCACCACATCCTGACATGTGCACCATGCGCTCTGCTGAGGGGTCCCTCCCCAGCTCCTAATGACAAGTACAAACACTCAGTACCAGGCTGCAGCCCAGCTCCTGTCCCAACAGCCTGTAACATGGTCAAACCTCTCAATCCTCTTGTTTTGCAAATGCAATGTCATCAAATGACTGCAAGACCACGGGAACGCCTTTTTACCAGTATGGTTTTCATGCTATGCCATCAGATCCCCCATGCAGGTTTGGGTACCAGAGTGATCACAATGCACAAAGCTCTGCATTTGTCCAAATCATAGTGCTGTAGCAGTGCAGCTGCAAGAAACCTAGATCTCTCCAGAGAGATGCTGCAGACACGCTGTGATGGCCATGTCAAACTAATTTCCCTCTTGAACTGCACAGTCTGGGAGGGAAATTCTGCACATCTTTGTAAAACAAACCTTGTCTTCAATAAGGCTGTATCAATGGGATGAATTAATCAGACCTGCTCTGCAAAACTAGCGTAGCATCAGGGAAACATGGGTGAAGGGAGGTCTCCTTGCTTGGAAATCTAGAAGAAAGACTCACCGAATATTATAAAAACATTGTATAACCTGAAAGCAAAAAGACAGCTTTGAGCAGGCTCTGTGCATGGAACAGACAAGACTTCTTCAGCTCTAAGATGACCCAGGGCACAGTGTAATAAATCTTCTTGTACTTACAGCCTTATTCTAAGTATGTTCTAGGAAGCAGTCCCACCAATTCAGCCCTGGCAGTGGAGAATACATAAAAGCAACACCCACCAGCAGTCACACTGTGCCTCACTTTCAACAGTGCTCAGTCCCCACCAAATCCAACAGCATCCTGAAGCCAGCACTCCAGGGAGGAGCAGGCCCTTCCCCATAAAGACATTGCACAAATCTGCCTTGCTTTTTCTTTTAGTTTTAAAACCAGTCTTAGGAATTTTAAATCAGTCTTACGACCTTAGGAGGGAGGAAAGAAATTACTGTCCAGGGATGTCAGAGTTGTGCTGGGAATACATATTTGCTCCCATTCCACAGGGAATGAAGATGTCAAGGAAAAAAAAAAAAAAATAGTGGGAGATCAGAGTGATTCTATGATCAGGGACAGAGCACTGTGACTAAGTACATTTCATAGTCTACCAAGCAGCAAAACATGAAGATGCTTGCCATGCAGCCTCTGCGCAGATAAGGTATCCTGGAAAAGACTAAAGTTTATTGGAATAAAACTACATTTCAAAACTCATCCACCAGCTGTTCTTGCACATGCTCCAGTCTAGCATGGGGCACACTTGCTTTGTGCATGTGTATGATTTGTGTGCTATCTCTTGCCCTTTTTGTGACTCCTTCATAGTGTTTTACAGATCCCTGAATATTTATTAACACTTTACATTCCCCTTCCCTTGATGCCATTAGCAACCTGCACATGATGACAGAAGGATGGGCTTCCCAGCTCCAGACTACCAAGAGCCCCTGTCCTCCCCAAAACAACCTGCTTCATTTGGATTAAAAAAAAAAAAAAAAAAATCTGAAATACTATATTGACTCTCTGAAAAAACATCCCAAAGGACAATTTTTACAAATAAGCTCAGGTCTGCAGTGAATAAGTGTTACAAGGCAGCAGATGAGGGGTTCACAGGCAGCCAGGTCAATGTTAGTGATTTTATCTGCTTCTTTCATTCAATCATTTCTTTATGAAATAGAGTTGCTAGCTACATTAGTATCAGTATTCAGAGCTCCCATCCTACCCTTCTCCTCAAAACCCTGCTAGCATCAGAGAACTCCTGCTGGGAAATACAATAAAATAAGAAAAATGACTAAATGAAATATCATCTACTGATACACCAGCAGTTGCTACTTTATGCCTTGTTTTTCCCTTTACTTCTTTTTCTCTATAGTCATTCCTCTCCATCCTCTTCTCCCTCCTGCTCCACATCCCCACAGCTAAAATAGGAAATATCTATTGAGTGCACTCCTTAAAAAGCAATTTTCACTGATTTCCCTGATCTTTTCCTCCACAGGATGCAGCCATGTTTTCCAGATAATTAAAGATACACGCACAGTGACAAGAGGGAGTTGTGGTTTTGGTTTCGGGGGGGCGGGTTGTTTGGTTTGGGTTTGGTAGGTTTTTTTGTGGTTTTGTTTTGGTTTGGTTCTGTTTTTTAAACTAAAATACCCAAATCATCTCCTTTTCATGCAAGATGATGGTTTTAGCATAAAATTTCCTTTCTCCCTGCTAATTGGAACAGCTTGGCCCAATACTCCCAAGGAAATGTTGTTGTTGCTGTTGTTGTTTGGGGTTTTTTTTTCTTTGTTTGTTTGGGGGTTTTTTTTGTGGCAAACAAGCTTTTTTTTTTTTAGCTAAAATAAATAAAGAAATTTAAAACATTCAGGAAGAATGATTTTTCAACAGGGAAAGAAATTTCAATTAAAAGAGTTTAAGGTAACATCCAAATGTTTCACGGTATCACTCAGCAGGTGCTGCACGCACTGCAGAAAGTCTTTAATCCCATTCCCCTCTCCCTGTCTTCCCCCCCATCCCCAATTTTTCTCCAGGCTGAATCTGCTATAGAGGTTTTGCCCTAAATGCTTAGAATGTCTCATGTCACATCCCTGAAACAGCAAACCTACTGCTTTTTCCGTGTTTATAGCATATATGTGCCACCTTCATAATTTAACTGCACTCTTGACTTGTGTGATATGTAGGTAGCATGCATATGACAAAAACATACTGCACGTGGTGCACACTTATCTCATGCCCCATAATCTCTGCTCCCCAGCACCTCTGCCAACACATTCCTTTCTTTGCCCTGATGTTGGTTAGCAAGACACTTGTGATCCTGCTGTACAAAAACATTCTCTAGTACTAGAGAGTTATAAATGTTGTGAATCTCCTTTTTTCTCTCCTTCATTAACTTCTCTGCAAGTACTTTCTTTCAACAACATCAAAAAATAATCAAAATGGCTTTCCAAATTTTTTCACTCATTAAAATATTTAAATGCATTTTTATGGGTGAGCAGAGCACACCAAAAAGCATTTTGAACAAATGAACAAAACACAATGAGATAGATAGATAGATCTGAGATATAGATTTTGTTTTTCTGGAAACACTATTTTTAGGTGCAAATCGTTTGATCTGTTCTGCTTAACACCCAGATGAATGTCTGTGCTGTTCCTTCTTATACACACACACAAGTTCCACAGATGGAGAAAAACTGTATCATGTTCACTTTTGTGCTCAGTGCATCCCAGAACACTCTTCTTCAGCAGCCTCATGCCAGCTGGTTCAGAGGTTCACCTCTTCCTTGCTCAGCTTTCCTCAGCTATTCTGCAAGATTTCAGCTTCACTGCAGCCATCCATCCCAGCCCATTTCCAACACTTTCTTGAAATGTGTCTGCCAAAGGCTACCCTATCTCTTTTGACACATTGCTCTGAGACGTAGGACTTAACCAGCCTTCAGACAGTTGGATTTCACAATCAGCAGTTCTAACATGACCGTGATTTCCACCAGTAACTCCATCCTAGAAAAGCTGGTTTAGGCACATCCTCTACTCCCCTCTATGAATAATCCTGCAAAGAAACCATTCCTTTAATTTTTTTAAAGCCACTCACTTCCCTTTCTGTCCACATAATCCCCTCCTGTTGATGCTTTTCAAGCCCTGATAGCTCCCACCTCACCTCCTAATTACAGGACCTCATATTCCTTAGTCATGGATGAACTTTAGAATGTGCATGGAGTGCTTTCTCCTTGGCCACTTTCCCCTTTCACATTTCACAGAATTTCTGAGGCTGGAATAGACCTCCAAGATCATCAAGTCCAGCCTATGACCCAACACCATAACATCAGCTAGACCATGTCACATCCAATCTTTCCTTAAACACCTCCAGGGGTGGCGACTCCACAACCTCCCTAGGCAGTCATTCCAGTGTCTAATCACCCTCTCCATGAGGAAGTGCTTCCTAATATCCAACCTAAACCTTCCCTGGCACAGCTTCAGGCCATGCCCTCTTGTCCTGTCACTAGTTGCCTGGGAGAAGAGCCTGACCCCCACCTGACTACAGCTGCCCTTCAGGTAGTTGTAGAGAGAGATGAGGTCCACCCTGCATCTCCTCTTCTCCAGGCTGAAGAACCCCAGCTCCCTCAGCCTCTCCTCATAAGACTTTCCCTCCAGTCCCTTCCCCAG